>CAXITT010000003.1:2207778-2217829 GCA_964033795.1 Lymnaea stagnalis | reverse complement strand
TTCCGGGGGTTTAAGGGGAAGTTTAGGCCCCCCCCCCCCCCCGTCCCCACCCCAAATCTCCACCGCTTTCCGTCCAGACCTCCTTCGCCAATCTGTTACGTGTCAGCGTCACGTGTCCATCGGAAATGAAACCTAAGTTTGGACCTGGCCTACGTCGTACATCTGTTGTCAGTGTTAGTAAGCATGACAGGAGATAGACCACATCAGAAAACTGTGCTGTTGTTGTTTTTCCTTTTTTTTTAAATGTATGCAGTGGTTCCAAGAATGTATCGTGGGGGATGCTCGCTCCAAAATTTAGATGAGTTAATAACATGAGGATATTTTGAACGTGGAAAAAAATTAATGACGCATAAAGTGTGCCCTAAATTTTCGCATGAGGACCGCGTTTAATTACTGAATGAGTGGGTTCAAGTTTTACAACCATAGAATCCCTAAATATTTCAATCAGTAATATATCTTTATCAACAAAATGTAAAATTTATTGTTTACATTTGCAACGCTTAACTAACTGTATGTGTACAGTGTAGATTTAAACTGTACCTGACTCTTATTTGTAACTAGATGCAAGTCCCTGTGTCTAAACCACCAATCTGTCTACGAAGTTTGTCCACATAGTCTGTCCACCAAGTCTGTCCACTAGGTCTGTCCACTAGGTCTGTCCACTAAGTCTGTCCACTAAGTCTGTCCACTAAGTCTATCCACTAAGTATGTCCACTAAGTCTGTCCACTAAATCTGGCCACTAAGTCTGTCCACTAAGTCTGTCTGGGTCTCGACCCTCCGCCTCCTCCCTCCGCCGGGACAGGCAACCACCAAGTGAGCAAACTGTCTCTCCACAGAATAGGCAGTTTGGTTCCCTCTTGTCGTCAAGTCTATGGAGGTAGCTGCGCGTCGCGCAATGGCATGTCCTCAGCTGGGAGATGAGGTTCTGGTCGCCTCCCTGAAGTGTCCACCAGGGGTCGCTCTTGCTCGGTCGCGACATTCTCCGGTAAAGCTGTCGTCCAGTTTCTCCTGCGGCCTAATCGCTCAACCACTCTTGACGGAAGTGGTCTTTTAACCAAGCTGTGACTCCCAGCTGAGTCGTTGGTTTGTCAGGCTGCGGCTGGGTCGCGCCTTCTATGGCAAGCAAGTCCGCTCTGTCGTGCTGCGTCACCTCAACGTAACCAGTGTTAAACTGCAGGATTACTTTTCCGCCTTTGGCGTAAATGTTACCTACTGTCTCCAGAATGGCGTCTACCATCGTGGTCTAGATAAAGCCCCTCCCCACATGCTCGAGAGCTGAGCGTGAGTCGGTGAATACCAATATGTCCGGAAAATAGTTACCTTTAGCGAGGCATCTTTGGACTCTCTTTGGGCCAACTAGTCTTCTATTCTTGCCTCGATCTCCGCATCGAGGCTCTCTCTGCTTTTCCTATTGGATCCGGATAGCTCATCGGGTGGAGCTATCTATTTGGGATACTAGATAAGAGCACCGTAGCCACTGCGTTCTTCACTAGCGAGGCATGAGCTGTCTGTGAAGACTTTGACCAGGCTGTCCGGGTTGGCGTCAATCTTTCTTTGCACTGCCTCTAATAGTTCTCCACCGCGAGGTCGTTCTTTAACGCTGTTGTAACACCACGACATCTGCCGCTCTTGCAGTGGTAGAGCCAGGAACCTGTAATGTGAAACAGCCTACCAGGGAGTAAGGTTTGTTGGAATAGTGCTACGTCCACATCACGTTCGTGTTGTAGCTTATTTCGTGCAACTTTTGCCTGATCCCACACACTGAAGTACCACCAGGGCTTGTTCAGGACGGCCCTTCGCACCCGTTCGGTAACGACCAGTCACTTGTTGGCCTTGCGCACGCCTGGCGCACGTCACATGAGCAAGCGGGGACCGCGCCCCCTTGCGGACACCCGTGGGGGCGATGCTGTCTAGACACCTCAACAGTAGCCCTACTTGCGAACACCCTGCCTCCCCCCCCCCCGGGGCGGTGGCAAGCCTGGGTTTATGAAGGTCGATGCCGTGACCAGCTTTGAAGATTTAGTTTTAATAGCCATGAGTTTTGCGTTTGGGCAGAAGTCTTCCTCTCCTTGGGAGCGGGGGGGGGGGCGGTGGCTTTACTTCACCAACTCCCTTGCCTTCGGGAGTCATACGGTCGGGACATGGCCATGGGCCTGGGTCTTTTAACTTCGAGTGGTCGGTTCCACTCTACTAGTCTGCTGCGCCGCGTAGAGTCAAGACCCTTTTGGACAGCATCATGTCTCCAAAAACGGTGTTTTATGGCAAGTATGAGCAGGTTGCTAAGGACATCCGTTCTTCTTGACTACACTTTTGTAAGGTTGTATTTATGATTTTTATTTTTTGTTTTTCGATTTGATTTTAGTATGGCAAAGGCATATTTTTTTTTAAATTTACATAAAGTTAAATGTTGACCGAACATACGACTTACTCACACTTGCCTAAAAATTTACCGAACATATGACTTACACTTACCTAACAATTGACCGAAAATATGACTTACTCAAACTTGCCTAAAAATTAACCGAGCATATGACTTACTCACACTTGCCTCACGCCAATCAATGTTGAAAACGCCCTACTCTCCTAGCAACAAATATCCTCTTTGTGTTCCGTGTTCTCAGCGCTTCATTCATATTGTTGTATCCTTTTATCGGTGTTCCTTATTCGTGCTGGCTTTTCATCTCATATTTTATGTCATTTTTAATAGCATGCCAATTGTCCTCGTCTGTACAATCGATTTTTTTTTTTTTTTTTTTTTTTGTTGTTTTTTTTTTTAAATTTTTTTTTGTTTTTTTTTTTTTTTTTTCTTCTTATTCGTGCTGGCTTTTCATCTCATATTTTATGTCATTTTTAATAGCATGCCAATTGTCCTCGTCTGTACAATCGATTTTTTTTTTTTTTTTTT
Organism: Lymnaea stagnalis; assembly: GCA_964033795.1. Lineage (NCBI taxonomy): Eukaryota > Metazoa > Mollusca > Gastropoda > Lymnaeidae > Lymnaea > Lymnaea stagnalis. The sequence goes on along the minus strand of CAXITT010000003.1, from coordinate 2,214,923 downwards.
TTTTGGTTTTTTATTGTGAAAATGTTCTTTTTTGTTGTTTTTTTTTTTTTTTTTTTTTTTTTTTTTTTTTTTTGGTGTTTTTACTCTGAAAATGTTCTTTGTTGTTGATATTTTTTTTACTACGTCACCTATTCTTGATGTTGTGTCACATTTTGATTGTCTAGAATCCATGAATAATTCTCTAACATCACGGCAATAACGAACAAAGAAGACGCGTTCGTTGTAATTGCAAATGCCATTAAAAAGCAATTGCAAATGCCATTAAAAAGCAATCGACAAGTAAACGAAATGAAGCACTAATGTCCTTCATCTTAAAACAAATTAAAAAAACTACAAAAACAACAATGTTGCAATCGCTAAAAAAGAACATAATACCATTTTCAAATAAAATGTAAACCCTAAATTAAACACTCAAAGGGTTTGCTAATTTCATGGATCTTTTAACGCGAAATAATTTAAAAAATTATCCTTGGAAGTTAAGGCAAAATAGAAATATGACCTACCAATTAAAATTGTCAAATATAAACGCTTACTGAAAGGTAATATGAGATTTTTATTTTTTTTAAAAATGACTAATATTATTTATTTGTATAAATCAAAACATAATCAATATTCATAATCAGATTTTCTTGCCTTTCAGGAGGAAGTCACTATCTGGCAATTGGAAAGCGAACACAGGGTCGGCCATGTTGGAACAGATCGCTATGAATGAAAAGTAGGTTATGGTGATATTTTTTTAAAAATACGTAAATTTATGCTTGTGTCATCCCTGATATGCAGGGGCAGACCCGAGAATGGGCAGCCGGAAACATTTTTCCCTGTAGGGCAAAATATAAATATAAATGAGTAAAATGAACACACACAAAATATGCTTAAAACTATCTACATGTTTGGTATGTGCCACTTCCTAATTCCAGACATACCCTGTCATAAGGTATGCCCGATGTACACGTGTACCTGTATCTGATATGCATGTCCTCTGTCAATGGATCCCATTAGCAATTATTCTCCAACCCAGTCTTTCATGCGCCATGACACCTTGTTGGCTCCGTGGCCTTGAGGTTTTATCACGTCAAGCATTTCGGGCCCGTAAGCTGACTTGTACCCTGTTATGTGTCAAGCGACCTGACTTTGCTTTCGACACCCTCTAAGTTTGTTACCCTAAAACTAGTCAGTGGTGGCATCTAATGACAGTTCATGGCAGGCTTATGTAATGTTGTCACAAGTTAAGCCTGGCTTGTGTAATGTCTGAATATGTCAACATTCAATTCTAAAGCCGAATCATAGACGTGGCTGAAAGTAACTGTATCAGACTCTTGAACTTGTGATTGTCTGTATTGTAAGTTGAATGCCATAGTTTTCTGCGATGTAAACTATATGTAATGTGTGTTGCCTGTAGCGTAAATTGAATGCCATAAGTTTCCACGATATAAATGTAATGTTTGTTGCCTGTACCGTACATTGAATGCCATAGTTTTCTGCGATGTAAACTATATGTAATGTTTGTTGCCTGTAGCGTACATTGAATGCCATAAGTTTCCACGATATAAATGTAATGTTTGTTGCCTGTAGCGTACATTGAATGCCATAGTTTTCTGCGATGTAAACTATATGTAATGTTTGTTGCCTGTAGCGTACATTGAATGCCATAAGTTTCCACGATATAAATGTAATGTTTGTTGCCTGTAGCGTACATTGAATGCCATAAGTTTCCACGATATAAATGTAATGTTTGTTGCCTGTAGCGTACATTGAATGCCATAAGTTTCCACGATATAAATGTAATGTTTGTTGCCTGTAGCGTACATTGAATGCCATAAGTTTCCACGATATAAATGTAATGTTTGTTGCCTGTAGCGTACATTGAATGCCATAGTTTTGGTGTTTTTTTTTACAATATAAATGTAATATTTCGGTTGTCTTTACCCAACATTGCATTTATGTAGTTATCATTGATTTTTATGTCTAAATCTTTTGATTCCGGTTGGACCAGGTTTAAGCTCTGGGTGGACGAATGCAGTCAGCTGTTTGGAGGACTGGATATTGTCGCTGTGGAGGCCATACAAGGAAAAGACGGCAGGGAGCACATCATCGAGGTAACCTCTCGCGGACTGGCCAAATTTTTAAAAGTTGCTTGGTGAACTCTCATGTTAAGGAGTGGGGGAAACAGTTGAGTCAGCTCTTCGGGTGCAGGGGCAGCAGGGTAGCTCCAATGACTCCAAAATAATGACATCTGAGCAGAAAATTATAACAAATTATTTTGTGGTAAGGAAAGGGTAACCACTCGCGCCCCCACTCCCCCGCCTCTCTCCCTGAAGCATCTCTATTGACCTTACGCCTTAGGGAAGCACCGTTTGTTTTTTTTTATCGGCCTTCAAAAAAAAAGTTCAACTGTCGCTGAATGTGTTATTTTGTGTTTGCTAATTGTAAGCACGCGTCACGTCAGTCTGATCACGTGGGAGCGTCCATTTTCCTTCATGATCACGTGCCACAAACGCCCGAGAGATCGATAGGCTGGCAGAAATCGAATTCATCACCAGTATTTCTTGTAGCCAGCGTCCTTGACCTTTCCCAAAGCCAAACGTCAAGTGGACGGTGCGTGGATGTTCCTTTCGTGAGGATTATCCCGGCCTTCATGTGAACTAATCCGGCCGTGCTTATCTGTCAAATGGGGCGATACGTCTGCTGTGTCAGCACGACCTTTCATAGCCCGATGCAAATATCGGTGCAGGCGAAATTTCAAATCACAGCGAGGAGAAATGTTTGTGGAACGGTGAAAGAAGGTTTTATTTAATGATACGTGTTCCAGCCCAAACTCTTCGGAGAAAAACAGGTGAAACAAAAATATATTTTTTTTTAACAATTTAAATCGTCATTTTGTTAACATTTTTAAAATGAGTAGTAAGTGCTAAGTTACAACAATTAAATCAAACATCATTTAAAATCATTCTATGAATGCTGAGCTCTACAGAGACAAACAAATCTTTTTACACAATTTTTAGATTTTATCAAACGCCCTCTAACGGATCCTTTGTATTAATTTTTCTTTATTTAAAAAAAAAATAAGTTTTGACACGGATAGCTGGATAAGAGATAAGTCAATTTTAAATAAATCAATGCTAATTTTAAAACTATCAAAATATTAAACTATCTGCCCCACCTACTAGAAAGCATTTATTTGGAATTAAACATCTCTCGATTATGTAAAATGAGAAGTTGAAAAGTTTTTTTGTTTAAAAATATTTTTTTCAAGCTTCAAACTAATTCCATATTTATATATTTATTTTGGTACCAGTGTGATTTTTTCCCTAATTCTTAAATCGCAAATATGTATTAAAGTAGATAGCAATGTTTTACAAAGACGCCATACTTTAAATGATTTGTAATTGATCTAAAGAAAGTTAAAGTTGTTTTAAACTAAAGAGAAATCTTTCAGGATAATGATTTTTTTTTAAACAAATAAATAACAAAATAAATGGTTCAAAAACCTACGATAAAGCAATATTACAATATACTTACAACAATAACAACTAAATATATGTGATTTTTATAAACAAAAACCAGATCAGAGGACACCTAAATTTCAACTAGCAACTTTTCTGTTGTTTTTTTTACTTTTAAGTTTTGAATGAATTAAACTTAATTCGGGTATGCGCCAAAATACATCCTCGGATTTTGAATTGATAAAAAACTTTTTTTGTCCGCGGACAATTTTGTTTATTAATTTATTCAGCAAATTTAAATTTTCAAATTAACAATAAACGCTCAACTTACTTATAAATTAGCCACATTAAAAGTAGGAAAGTGTGAGACAAAGGCATAGATATAGGCTCTGAAGTCAGCATGCGTCACAGCTGGGAACAATCAACTGATTCATTAGGTTAACTTTCAGTACTGAAATATCACATTAAGAAATGGCGTCAGCGGGCCGTCGAGCTAATGCTCTCTATGCCCTCCCCAAAGCACCACCCTAAGCCCGGTATCGGGCCACGAAGCGGCACGTTGGAGATGTCCCCTTGCCAGGACAGTCCCCACCCAAGTCCGCTCGATCGGGTTCCGCTGGGGGCCGCCCCAACCCAAAGACACCACGGTCGGTCCGACACTGTGCTTGCACACATTGCACACGATCGACTTTCTTAGGAGTCAGGATGGTAAAATGTACGCCCTAATATCTTCCCCCACCCATCCCGGGGAAGCGTTGGACGCCCTAAAGAGGGTTTCTACAGTGAGTTTTCGCCACGCAACTAGTTTGCGAAGTAGCTGGATCGAAACGGTTGCCTAGAGCAGCCCCCAACCGTATCAGATGATTGTCCTCTAACAAAATCAGATGATTGCCCCCAACCATATCAGATGATTGCCCTCTAACAAAATCAGAAGATTGCCCTAAAATCAAATCAGATGATTGCCCCCAAACCATTTCAGATGATTGCCCCCAAGCCATATCAGATGATTGCCCTCAAACGAAATCAGATGGCTGCCCTCAAACCAAATCAAATGATTGCCATCCAACCACATCACATGATGTCTCTCATAACAATATAGTGTGTTTTTTTTGTTGTATATTTAGCTGAACTTGAGTGAATATATTATGTAGTTAACTGAGAATAAAGTCATGTAAAAAAATCAACAACTCTATTTGAAGTTATAAAATATGTGACCGTTGTCTCCCCCAGGTGAACGGCTCTTCAATGACCTTGTTAGGAGAAGCCCAGGAGGAGGACAGGCGCCTGATAGCAGAGCTCGTGCTGGCCAAGATGCAGGCGATGTGCAAACCGATCTCACAATCTATGAGGTAAAAAAAATAAGTTCATTTTGTTTCAACATTATCGCGGGAATCGTGCACTAACTGGTAATGTTGTAAGATTAAAAAAAAAAAAAAATACTGATCCATGGCGAAGATATTTTTTTACAACGACTTTTAATCCCTCGGCAATCTGGGTGTTGTCTCTGGATGTTGTCTCTGGATGTTATCTCCCAACTTCGGTGGTTAAGTTTTTCACAATTCAAGTTTGACCCTTCTCCCGTAAGTCCAGCTCCTTACTTGGCTTATGAGACCCATTCCATTCAGACGATGGAACCACATGACCACATGGAATTACTTATTCCAGTCATGTAGATTAATTGACAACAGAATCCTATCATGATACTATTGAAGTGAGAGCAACATTCTATAACTTATAACAGCAACTTTTAAAGGAAAAAGTGGGGGGAAGGGGGGGCTGTGAGGGAACAACGATTATTTAGAGGTAAGTCCTAGTGTTTAAGGATAAACATGTACCAAGCAGAATGGAAATGTTTTAAGTTTTAATGTTTGGTGTATGATAAGTGAATGTCTGGCAGGAATTAGTCGTGTAAGAGAAGTGTAATAGCTTCGTGTAAGAGAAGTGTAATATCTTCGTGTAAGAGAAGTGTAATATCTTCGTGTAAGAGAAGTGTAATATCTGACAGGCAAGAGTGAATTTGTGAGCGTTTTGCGCTATAAATATAAATAAAATATCTGACAGAGTTGAGATGCGTTAATCATTGGCGAAAGATAAGTGAGTATCTGACAGAGACGAGGGGTGTGGGGAGGTGAAAGGAATTCAAGGACCGGTAATTCTGCCATGGAGGTGCTTCGTTTAACTTTTTGGTCATTCCATTTAAGGGCACGTGTTATTTCTCAGGGGAATTGTTGGTGTAAGATAAAATCAATGGCTCAAAGAGATAGGGCCCATGCAGTGATCGGTGTGAGTGGTTGAAGTGAATATCTCACGTAGCAGAGATGTGTGAATGATAAGTAGCACATCGCCATTGTAAGACGAGTTAGCACTGCGCGTGACGTCCCCAGCTCTCAGCCTCGTTATGGCTTACGTGTTGCTGCGTATTTATTTTTTCTCTATTGAGACTATTGGCGTCTCAGGGGGAACCAGATGGACGGGGGTGCAACGGAGAGCAAATAACTATTTAGGTCGTTCTTTCTCATATCATGTCTTGTCTGCAGGGGCGTAGGATGGGGTGCGGAGGGGCTGGTCCGAGCCGAGGGAGCTACCCTTAGCTACGACACTGCTACTCTGTTCTGTCTCTCAGCAAATTATTTTCTAATGCTATTTTGTAAAACTAACTATAGCCGAACAATGTCGGCTGCAATGCGTGAACTTTCGATCTACTAAGGTTACTTCTCAAAACATGTATTGAAGTAGTGCACTTTACAAGGATCTCAATTAGTGGTTACACAACCCCCCCCCCCCCCAACCCATACGCCACCTTTCCTGAACTATTTTAATATTGTTGTACACTCTTCTCTTTCTCTAACTATTTTTTTTTCTTGTCTCTTCCTGTATATATTAATATTTCCTCAGCAATTATAATGTATATCCACTCCCTCTGGGGAGTGGTGGTCTACTTCTGGATGGAGCTCTGTCCCTCCCTTCCTCTCCCCGCGACTCTTCACTCACAATATTCATGCCCGTCTCCCCACGTGTCTCCCCTGCACTCATCTCTTTAGCACAGTGGCTGATAACTTCTACCACCCTAGACTCGAGTTTCCCCATCAAGACCACCCTTGTTTAATCTTTCTGAATTACCCACCTTCGCGCCCAACTCTCGCTGGCGCTGTGTTAATTAACCAAGGGGTCATTTCAACAATGGGGTCAAATGAAAGTGCGTTTGACAATGCAAGTATGCAGTTCGCGGTATTCGACAGCACGAACCAGTAAAACACTCAACTCGTTCATTGTAGCTTGGAACATGCTAGTCATTCTAAACCTAAACCGATCTGAAAAACAAACAAACAAACAAACAACATCACAAACAATAGATCACTTGGTATTAATGTAGGTTGTAATATTGTGTTCAATAAGCGCGAAAAATTTTTTTCCAGAATTTAGCACTTATTGAGATTCTTATAAATAGTGCGTTATTTGAATGCAAGTTTTGTCAGGTAACTTTGGTAGATGAGAAGTTCACACATGCCGCCGCCATTGTTTACCAGGTTATTTCTAGTGATCTCAACAAAAAAAAAAAAAAATATATATATATATATATATAATTCGCCAGCAAAGGTCAAACACCAACACGGGTCAAACACCACGCAGGCTATTTATAGATACTCCAGAGTGTTGTTCAATAATGAGTTTATTAGATCGCACAATATAATTCACGATAAC
>CAXITT010000003.1:2197204-2207684 GCA_964033795.1 Lymnaea stagnalis | reverse complement strand
GGGGGGGGGGGTGTGTTTTAAGTTTAAGTTCAGGGGTGTAGCAAAAGTGACAGTCTTAAAATTGCGAAACTGCGTTCACGTTTTTGTCAAGTAACTTAAGTAGATGGGAAGTTCACGCATTGCTACCGTCAATGTTTGGCGGGCTATAACTAGTATATATAAAATTCTTTGCTAATCTTAACTCAACAGACTCTTATATTTTATTGGGACATATAAATTTGCATAGATTCCCCCTTCAGCAAAGCAACAAGGAAAAAGAAAAAGAAATAACATTTTTTTTAAAAACGCATCGTACCGGAAGCAGTCGTAATATGTTAGAGGCGGAATTTAAGGTGTCAAAAACCTAAAAAGTACTTTCTGCCATAAAAATAGCAAGAAGTAAAAGAATTTTGGTATTTCTAGTGTGAAATTCTAGAATTTTGAAAATATTCAAGAAGGAAAAAGACACACAAAAATAGAGTAGAAATGTAGAAAAATTGAGGACTGTTAGAGAGTATTTGATTGATTCCATATTATGGTGATATGGTGCCCCAAAAAGGATTTAATCTGTTCTCTTTTATGGTGACGTTATTGACTTAAGGGCGACTTTGAAGGAAACAATATGTTGTTAAGTTAAATAATATGTTGTTAAATGAAATAAATGTGTTGGTTTAAAGATATATGTTGCTGACATTGCTCCAAGTTAAGCTTAAATGACAAAGGTCCTCACTTTCTTACCTTCAGTAAAGCCACAAGTAGCCATGCCATTATGCATCAGGTCAACGGGAGCCATCAGGGACCCGCTGCAGCCAACCCCGCCAAGCCACCGCAGAGCAGACAACCAGATGGGTAAGTTCTCTTTGGACCCCCACCCCCGGCAACAGCGCTGCCCAATTGTTAAGTCATAAAATTAAACATTGTGTACAGCGTAACTGAAATTGTACACAGTCCACGGGACGTGAGCTCCGATGGGTTTGCTATAGGAGATCTGTTGGGTCGCCGGCGGAAACAATAGACTAAGAGTAATGTTGAATTTTAAATAGCCTTTTGTGTGTGTGTGTGTAAAGTTGGTGCCTTACAGTTTGAGTTATCGACAATTTAAATCATGATATAAAATGGGTCGTTAATTACATTAGAGAAAAATCAAGTTTCAATATGTTTTCATTACACTATTTAAAAGCCTTAATCGATGTATCGCTGTAAGGTTCACGTTGCCCCTATAGGAATGTGGTCGAGACTTGAAAACGCCAAATAACTTGTGCACTAGAGCTGCGGGGTTTGATAATTCAGCGCAGTTAACTAGATGTTACGGGCAGTTAACTATAGATTTACGGGCAGTTAACTAGATGTTACGGGCAGTTAACTAGATGTTACGGGCAGTTAACTAGATGTCACGGGCAGTAAACTAGATGTTACGCGCAGTTAACTAGATGTTACGGGAAGTTAACTCTAGATGTTACGGGCAGTTAACTAGATGTTATGGGCAGTTAACTAGATGTTACAGCAGTTAACTAGATTTACGGGCAGTTAACTAGATGTTATGGGCAGTTAACTAGATGTTACGGGCAGTTAACTAGATGGTACGGGCAGTTAACTAGATGTTACGAGCAGTTAACTAGATGTTACGGTTCCTGACTTACAAAAACAGTTTGTGAACATGTGTGACTTGCAGAAAGTAATTTTTTAAATTTTTTTTATTGTTTTTAAAGTAACATTTTATTTTCAAAGTTTGTACCCGTGATGTCTAGGGCAGTCTTTTGCTGACTAAAGATTGTTCACCATCCCGGGATCCCGTTTGAGAAACACCTTACTGACACTCCACTCCGACATAGTTGACTTGATGCACCACCAGAGACGCACCGAGGCCGAATTATGTTCAAATTGTCTTAAAACATCACGCCGTGAAATCTTTTAACGGACCCGTTAGTTGTTGTCTCTTTTCAAGTTTTCCATGTAAACCGCACAGTTAACACTCTCTCATCCATGACCTCATCGAACAGATCAATTCGAACAATTTGGAATCACGTGAGCCGTAAAAGGCGCAGGAACATGCCTCGTTTGCCTTTAGGTTAATCCACCACCGGGACTTGTCATGGGGAACTCCCCTTCCTCCTCCATCTCCCCCCCATCCCCCCCCCAAAACTCCCAATTGAATATTTCCGGTCTGAATATTCCTTTCCTATACTTAATAATAATAATAATAAAGTTTATTTCAAAAACACGCTTCATCCCCAAAGGCTCGAAGCGTGGTACAAAAGAAAAAAAAAAAAAAAACAAATCTATAATTTACCACATTTAAAACAAACGCAACACTACAAAATCTAATTACAAGCATACAATGGCAAAGTCTTTCTAGCCATTTCTAATATGCATTAAATGGAAAATATGGTAGACAATCATCCCAGAAGGTGTTTGCGAAATAGATGTGTCTTTAAATCGGTTTTAAAGGACTCCAGTGTCTGGTTGTTTCTGAGATCGACTGGAAGGGCGTTCCAAATTGTTGGACCAGCAAATGCGAAAGTGCGCTTTCCGCAAGTCTCAAGGCGAACACGTGGTGTCGAGAGTTTGCCACTGCCGGATGAACGTCTACTTTGGTTCCAATAGAACCTCGTGTTATAACTCTAAGTTTAGGGCACATTTGAAAGTAAATGTGCAACGGCTGGAACTGTATTTATTTACTCACAGATTGGACCCGGACACGCAGCGCCGCCATTCAGACAAGGGTCCCCATTAGACTCAATGCTATTCGGATCTCGTTTGTGGTAGTTTATTTTACTTAAGCTGAAGAACTAAGTTCACAGACGCAAATTCCATTCAGTTATCTTTCATTTGATACCTCATTTTGTCTTACAAACCCAACAATAGTATTTTAAATAGTTCTTTTTAATCCCAACCTCTCATTTCTGGTACCCGGGTGCGAATAGCCTCTTCGATTTTAGAAATGAGGGGGGTTGCGTTGCCTTAAACTTAAATAAGCTATATAGTCTTAGCGTATGACGCGATCAGCAGAATGAGGTCACAAAATGAGGAGGCTCTGTCAATAGTAGAAAATACCAAACGAACTCGCATAACTTTCAAATGCGTAGATCAAAAAGTATTAAAGCTAAAAAGTTGATTCTAGTTTCATTTTTTAAATTTGAAATTTGCTCTTACTAAATGTTGATAATATTTTAATTTTTTTTAAATTTGAAATTTTTACTGAAGTACCTACATTTATTAACGCACAGCATGTACATCAAGAAATTTCAAGCACTTGTTTCATATACTGCCACCATATTGGTTTTCGTTTATCTCGATCATCGGTTATGCCGACACTTTTTTTTATTTGGCAACCCCTAGGCCGTCGACATAAACGGGTTTTAACTGTATTTGTAATTTATGATGTCCAGTAACCTAATAATATGTCTGTTTATGTTTGGGGAATAAAATTGGATCTGACGGCGCAAGCTGGCCGGATAGCATTCCACAGCCCTGAGAGTGATGCAAGGGCCGTAATTAGGTTTGCGTGGAATAGATGAGCTCCCAGAAATCGCCTCCCCCTTTTTCTTATTTACTCTGCGTGTGCGCTCAGTGAACTGCGTGTTATTTAAAATAAAATAACAATAGTAATAACAATAATCACACGATAACACACCTTTTGGGAAAGTTAAGCACCCGATAATCAGTGGCTATTGTTCTAATACGGTTTGATAGCTTCATACGTTAATACAAACATAATGGAAACTCTATTTCCCCGGATTCATTACAGGAACAGAGACAAACAAGAAATAAAAAAATAATTAAAGCAGTAATCTAAACAGCGAGAAAATCTTACTTTAAAATGGCGGCATTTCGGCCAACTGCAGAGTATGAAAGGGGGATGGCTAAAATTTTGGCCCACCCGGGGTTGCACCCAAGCTACGCCCCTGCTCACTGACGGGTAGTATAACACTTTGGCACGTGGCGCGATGGTTGATGTGCCGCAATGTGATATGTTTCTAAATTAATAAAAGAAAAGGCAGATATTCCTTTAAAAAAAAACAAAAGTTCAGTCTCTCTCCTATGTACGTTCGTTATGCTAAAAATATGTTTCAAAGTACATACATCATAACCATTTTAAACAATTTTGACGTTTTCGGCCATCCTCCACCCTGTAGAGTAGCCACTTATTTAAACTACAAGACCAGTCTTCTGTTATTAGTATTGAATGCTTTCATCCACTCTGTAGAGTAGCCACTTGTTTAAGCTACAAGACCAGGCTTCTGTTATAACTAATGAATGTATTCCTCCACTCTGTAGAGTAGCCACTCACCTAAGCTACAAGACCAGGCTTCTGTTATAACTAATGAATGTACTCCTCCACTCTGTAGAGTAGCCACTCACCTAAGCTACAAGACCAGGCTTCTGTTATAACTAATGAATGTACTCCTCCACTCTGTAGAGTAGCCACGCATCTAAGCTACAATACCAGGCTTCTGTTATAACTAATGAATGCACTCCTCCACTCTGTTGAGTAGCCACTCACCTAAGCTACAAGACCAGGCTTCTGTTATAACTAATGAATGTACTCCTCCACTCTGTAGAGTAGCCACTCACCTAAGCTACAAGACCAGGCTTCTGTTATAACTAATGAATGTACTCCTCCACTCTGTAGAGTAGCCACGCATCTAAGCTACAATACCAGGCTTCTGTTATAACTAATGAATGCACTCCTCCACTCTGTTGAGTAGCCACTCACCTAAGCTACAAGACCAGGCTTCTGTTATAACTAATGAATGTACTCCTCCACTCTGTAGAGTAGCCACTCACCTAAGCTACAAGACCAGGCTTCTGTTATAACTAATGAATGTACTCCTCCACTCTGTAGAGTAGCCACGCATCTAAGCTACAAGACCAGGCTTCTGTTATACGCATTGAATGTTTTCATCCACTCTGTGGAATAGCCCCTCATTTAAACTACAAGTCCAGACTTCTGTTATAAGTATTGACCACAATTTGTTAATCCAAATTCTAATACTAAACATAATCTTATCGTTCCTGCAGGTCCCTGCAGCAATCTCCAGGTCAAGCCAGGGGCCCTCCTGGCGCCACAGGTCCGCACCAACCCGCTCACATGAGCAACCCACCACCGCAACCATTTCCTACCCCCAACGCTGGGCCCCCAGGCCTGGCGCGCATGGGGAGCAAGGATGAGGAGGACACCATGAAGAACCTTCGGAAAACATTCGCAGGGATATTTGGTGATATGTAGTAGGATACCAGGTCAACATGTGACCCCATATTTGGTGATATGCAGTAGGATACCAGGTCAACATTGTGATCCCATATTTGGTGATACGTAGTAGGCTTTCAGATCAAAATGTGACGTCATATTTGGTGATACGTAGTTGGCTTTCAGGTTACCATGTGACGTCATATTTGGTATTATAATTGAAGGATATCAAAACTGAACTTTAACAAATCTTCGAAACAAACTTGAACTACCTTTATAAGAAAAGATCGAGTTACGTTTTGTGACGTCATATTTCTGAAATCTCATAGTTGTCACGTTTTGTTTTTAAAAAAATCTGGCTCCTAAGTATGTATGACGTAGCTGAAAGCCAAGATACATTAACACTTTATTAATTATTTGTATAGGATTTATCAAATGAACCAAAACAATTTTTTTTTTAGCTTTCTAGCTAATTCGAGCTAGTTGATTCTGGGATGAATTGTGTAAAATGAAATGTGGGGAGGCTGTGCTCAGGTAGAAGCAATAATAAAAACAACTCAAAGAGTTTGGAAAAAGCCCGATGAAATGTAAACCCTGTCAAGGTTATGAGTATTCAAAAAGGCTTCTCTTTACCATATTATCGATAACTTATGGATTTAAAAGTCAAATCATCTGATAAATCTGTGGCTTGTGGTCAGTTTATTTATTATAATTTTTTTTTTTTTTTGGTCATTAAAGACGACAACTAAATTTATACATCTATTTGTTAGGTAGACTGAGCAGTTTCAAACTGTTTAGATGACGTGTGTCTTGGTTGATGGTAGATAACTGATAGTTTTTTAACTGTTCAATGTGCTGAGAGGACGCCTTTCTAAATCTTGTAATATTTGCCTGCAAGGGAGGGAGGGAGGGTGGGGGGGGCGATGCTAACAAGACACTGTTGCCATCTTCCCTTTCACCTGATAGGACATTTGCTAAGAAATGATTCATGAGGTATTACGGCGTCTGTTACGTCTGATGATGTTACGTCTCACATGTGGCGTTTGAAGTGGTAGTCGCAAGTGAAGACAAACTTGGTAGTGGATGTTGTCATATAAGTTGGCTTTATAGAATAACTAAGTGTCATTAGGGGCTGTGTGACGTAGTTGATCAGTATACATGTTCTGGTAGAGGTGCTGTTTCCGGTTACGCGATGATAACAATTGTTTGTGTGTTCGGCTGTCCACTACATTCGAAATCAGCCAATCAAAGCTTTGATGAAGGGGAGATGATGTTTGAATAACCTTTGCAAGGGGGCTATAATCTAAAAATGTGTGTCCAGAAAGGCTAGGGAATAGATAAATCCCATTCAAAAATAAGTTTTGAAGTTAGGAATCCACCTAAATATTTACCTACAGCAGCGGTTCCAAAGTTTTTTTCGGGACACGCCGCTCTTGCTGCATCTAGATTTTCGAAAGGTTCCCTTGCTGCATCAAGGTTTTTTAAAGGTTCCCTTGATGCATCAAGGTTTCTTTAAAGGTTCCCTTGATGCATCAAGGCTTTCCCAAGGTTCCATTGATGCATCTAGGTTATCGAAAGGTTCCCTTGCTGCGTCTAGGTTTTCGAAAGGTTCCCTTGATGCATCCAGGCCGATCCCAGACTTCCCATGTCAGATTCTAACAAGTGCATTGCATAATATAGTGAACTTTTAATTCATTTTTTTGTTCACTTTGCGGCGCACAGTTTTGGAACCTCTGACCTAAAGCTTTTGAACATTCTTCATATTCGAAGCTGTCATCATCAGCTATTAAATATTCAGTTTATTACCACCAAATTTGCGTAAACATTCTTAATGTATGCACAGACATAGAGGAAGATGGCGTCAATTTTTTTATGTTTTATTTCGAAGAATGGCATTTATTTAAAATGTAGCACTGAATCCATTAGAACTTTTCCAAAGTCTCAATGACAGCCTCAGATATTGAAAAGACATCACTTCCCTCAATGACAGCCTCAGATATTGACAAGACATCACTTCCCTCAATGGCAGACTCAGATATTGACCAGACATCACTTCCCTCAATGACAGCCTCAGATATTGACCAGACATCACTTCCCTCAATGACAGCCTCAGATATTGACCAGACATCACTTCCCTCAATGACAGCCTCAGATATTGACCAGACATCACTTCCCTCAATGGCAGCCTCAGATATTGACCAGACATCACTTCCCTCAATGGCAGCCTCAGATCTTGAACAGACATCACTTCCCTCAATGACAGCCTCAGATATTGACCAGACATCACTTCCCTCAATGACAGCCTCAGATGTTGACCAGACATCACTTCCCTCAATGACAGCCTCAGATCTGGACCAGACATCACTTCCCTCAATGACAGCCTCAGATCTGGACCGACATTAATATCTGCTGAAGCGTGACTGAGCAGGACGCTCTTGCACGGCCGCTCACGAAGAACAGCGTCCAAGACCCCGGTCCGACGTATTCGTAACCGTTAAAGTCAAAACCAGGATCAGGGACCCCCCTATTGATAAGCAATGGACGCGGATTAGCCAGACATCACTTCCCTCAATGACAGCCTCAGATATTGACCAGACATCACTTCCCTCAATGACAGCCTCAGATATTGACTAGTCTTGACTTAACTCAATAAAAACCTCAAATCTGGACCACACATCACCTCCCTGAATAAAGATATCATCATAATCAAAGTATGCATTCATTAGAACTATAAAACTTTATCCTCTACGTGTGTCGTCTTTTTAAACATTTTGATGTGTATATAAATTTATTCATTCAATTAAGACTTTCCCATTTTCTATCTTGCTTTCTGGGTGTGCTTAGACAAATGTAGTTGATTGGAGACTAGAACTTTTGAATGCTCAATTCACTTTCTCAACTCAGCCATTGTGTAGTTGCTTTATATTTGACAAAGGAGCTCATCCCTTTCAACCATTGTCTGGGGAGTGGGAGGGGGGGGGAGGGTGATGTAGATCAGCAAAGTAAAAACAAGTTAAGGAAAGACTTTGTAGAGATTTCTCTAATTTTTTTTCTTCCGATTGTTTAATCCTATTTATAAAAATAAAACGATGTTTGAGACAGTTTGGCGAATTTCTGTCCAGCTAAATGACGCACCTCCCTGGTCTGCCCGCCCCCCCCCCACCCTGACTCCACAGCCAACATTTCAGATATTGATACTTCCGTACGTTCATCTTTGTCTTACATCCCCACTTTTCTGAAGCTTACTTAATGAGATGTGGTTTGAATATACATTTTGAGAGAGAGAGAGAGAGAGAGAGAGAGAGAGAGAGAGAGAGAGAGAGAGAGAGAGAGAGAGAGAGAGAGAGAGTGTGTCTTTCTTGTTTGTATATCTGTACATAGAACTGATATGTTATACCAAGTTTATTCTCATGTTTACCGATACATATAGTCACAATTTTTACTTTTCGAGAAATAACACACCCTGACTGCTTGTGTTTTTATAGATTTTGAGAGAGAGAGAGAGAGAGAGAGAGAGAGAGAGAGAGAGAGAGAGAGAGAGAGAGAGAGAGAGAGAGAGTCAGTGTGTCTTTCTTGTTTGTATACCTGTACATAGAACTGATATGTTATACCAAGTTTATTCTCATGTTTACCGATACATGTAGTCACAATTTTTACTTTTCGAGAAATAACAAACCCTGACTGCTTGTGTTTTAATTAATTAATTTGTGTGTTTATGTATTCGCTTTGTCCACGCCATTGTGTTGCTAGGATATTTCATCAACAAATAGTAGAAGATAATTTGATTTGTGTTGCTTGTTATCAATGCCTTAGTCACAATAAGAAAACGTGTCCAGTTTCTTTTACTAGACGTTAGCATATAGTACATGCCAGCTGCAGAAGGTGGGAAGGCGTGAGGTGGGCGGGCAAGCACAAGTCGGCAGGGGTGTGAAGGAGCTCAAGGAGAAATGATATGCGGGCTAAAGCCCCTTTCTGTCTTGGAAGCCTTGGGCCAAGGGTAGTACCACCTCTTGCACGCTATAGAAACATGGGCAGACGAAATTCATACATGCCATAGAAACATGGGCAGAAGAAGTTCATACACACCATAGAAACAAGGGCAGAAGAAGTTGATACACGCCATATAAACAAGGGCAGAAGAAGTTCATACACGCCATAGAAACATAGGCAGAAGACGTTAATACACGCCATAGAAACAAGGGCAGAAGAAGTTGATACACGCCATAGAAACAAGGGCAGAAGAAGTTGGTACACGCCATAGAAACAAAACTTGCTCCTAACAAAAAGACCAATGTTTCTCAATTATTTTGGTAAATGAGAAATGTACTAAAATTAATATTTATTTGGTTGTCTTCTATTTCAAATTTAAACGAGAGAGAGAGAGAGAGAGAGAGAGAGAGAGAGAGAGGGGGGGGGGGGAGAGAGGGAGAGAGAGAGGGAGAGAGAGCGAGGGCTTTTTCCTTTTCCACATGTGGGGGCAGGTCTCTGCCCGCTCCAAGGGCAGTGGTGCATTTTCCTGTAGCACGTGTGGTGGCAGGCTTTTGCGAACCCCCAATTGCTCTATTCTTCTCGTAAATAAAAGTTGATTTTTTTTCCTAAGCGGTTCTACCCCATATATGTCAGTGCTGTGAGTGCTGGATTGAAGTACCCCACATATGCAAGTGCTTGGTTGAAGTACCCCATAAAAGTCAGTGCTGTGAGTGCTGGATTGAAGTACCCCACATATGCCAGTGCTTGGTTGAAGTACCCCATATATGTCAGTGGTGTGTTGAAGTACCCTTTATGTGCCAGTGCTGAGAGTGATGAATTGAAGTACGCCATATATGCCAGTGCTGTGTTGAAGTACCCCATAATGCCAGTGCTTGGTTGAAGTACCCCATATATGCCAGTGCTGTTTTGAAGTACCCTTTATATGACAGTGCTGTGAGTGGTGGATTGAAGTACCCCATATATTTCAGTGCTGTGTTGAAATACTCCATATATGCCAGTGCTTGGTTGAAGTACCCCATATATTGCCAGTGGGTGCTGGGTTGAAATTTTATATTAATTATTATATCACGTAAAGTAAGAACAAAAACCACTGAAATGTTTATCTAGCGAACATAGGAAAGGTTTCTTAACACGCTCTTAACTACTAGCCCACTACTGGGGATGGCGGAGGGGGGGGGGCTGTCACAGATTGATCGCAGGTGGGTTGTGATCACGTATACATAGATCCATTACGTATTTTTTTTTACTGCTAAGGGGGTCTAAGGTATAAGAGGTTAAAAGAACATGTGCCCTTGAACGCCCCCCCCCACACACACACAC
>CAXITT010000003.1:2183076-2195957 GCA_964033795.1 Lymnaea stagnalis | reverse complement strand
TTTTTTTTTTTTGATAACCCGAGAGTGTTTTGCGATACTTCGTTTACTAGCTGGCAAGACTAGTGTCCAGACCTCCGTGTTCAGATCATGTGTACACATGCGTACCCACAAGCAGTGGCATATTAGAGGGGAAGGATTAGCCCCTGGACCCGTGACTCCCCTCCCCCCCCCCCCCCCCCCCCACCCCCAACATCTATCTTATTCAGGTATCCAGAAGATGATGAAAATATGTGGATTTATTATTCTATCATTGCCAAACCCGTTCTTTCTTTCTTTTTTTTTTTTAATGACTTATCTATTCCTTGTAATCCACCTACGGACCCAGCGTACAGAAATGTTTTTTTGCTTATTTTTTCTTTATCCCCCCTCACATCCCTTGCCAACAAGATGCGCGCCATCCCATGACTGCAACTCTGCCTGTTCTCGCTGCTGTGTTTTTGGCTCCACTAACCTGCAAGTTCACTAATTAGTTTGCATGATTGGCGAGACACGGGGGTGTGTGTGTGTTTGTGGAAGCTTAGAGCAGAAGCAACGTGCGCGTGTAGGGGGGGTTGTTGGGGTAGGGGGGTTGAAGAGTGTGTTGTTGGTTAGCGTAAAAGTGTGTTGTTATTTTTTTTTTTATGAATGAATTTGAAATCCATGTTGGGTTGAACAAAAATAATTTGAAAAAGATTCCATGATTTTTTTATTTTTTTTAAAAAGGATGTCGCAGTATTGGGGGTAAAATGCTGATGCGAAGTTACAAGGGGGTCAAGGTCACGGTGAACTGGTGAAATAGAGTCTTAGAAAAGTGTGTGTGTGTTCCGGGAAAGGTGGGGGGGGGATCTATATTCATTTATTGAAGGGGTTGTACATTTGGCCCAATTAAGGATAATGAATAGGTAGAGAGTGAGAGAGATAGAGAGAGAGTGAGAGAGATAGAGAGAGAGTGAGAGAGAGTGAGAGAGATAGAGAGAGAGTGAGAGAGATAGAGAGAGAGTGAGAGAGAGTGAGAGAGATAGAGAGAGAGTGAGAGAGAGTGAGAGAGATAGAGAGAGAGTGAGAGAGATAGAGAGAGAGTGAGAGAGAGTGAGAGAGAGTGAGAGAGATAGAGAGAGAGTGAGAGAGATAGAGAGAGAGTGAGAGAGTGAGAGAGAGAGAGAGAGAGAGAGAGTGAGAGAGAGAGAGAGAGAGTGAGAGAGAGTGAGAGAGAGTGAGAGAGAGAGAGAGAGAGTGAGAGAGAGAGAGAGAGAGTGAGAGAGAGAGAGAGAGAGTGAGAGAGAGTGAGAGAGATAGAGAGAGAGTGAGAGAGGAGTGATAGTAAACGAGAGAGAGAAGGTGGGAGGGATGAGTGAGAGAGAGAAGGTGGGAGGGATGAGTGAGAGAGAGAAGGTAAAACTGGAATGCGTGGTACAAGGAAATGTGTAAGTTAACAAAAGACAATAAGTGGTGTGAGAAAAGATGGAGGCTTTTGGAATGGGGGTCTGGAGTGTCCATGCAATTGTAGGAGGATACAACGAGAAATATATATAGAGAGAGAGAGGGAGAAGGGAGTGAGAAAGACTGGGGTAAATAGTATAGATTTAAATATGAACCTCTATGTAAAAAAAAAAAAAAGGGGGGGGGGGGGGGGAAGGGAAAAAAGTTTATTAAAAAAAGGGGGGGGGGGAAAAAAATCTCTCTCTCTCTCTCTCTCTCTCTCTCCCTCTTTCTCTCTCTCTCTCTCTCTCTCTCTCTCTCTCTCTCTGTTTCTCTCTCTCTCTTTCTTTCTTTCTTTTTTTTTTCTTTTCTTTTTTTTTTAAAAAAACTTTCATTGTAATCAAGCATAAACAAATAAGTGTATGTGTATGTATGTCACATGATATGACGCTGCTCAATTGCATTCGGCCACTATGCGTTGTTACGTTGGGCACCACGTGACTAGTGACTAGGTTCCTACGAATAACTGCCCTACTTCTTACACACCAGAAACCGAGATTCATCACAATGCAATGTTCTAAACCAGGGAGAGGGGGCGGTCTTCATCTTTTATTTTTTTTTTTTTATTTTTTTTTTTTACATTTTTCTTAGCATACATTGACGTCATTAAGGTTAAAAGTCTGACCCCTAAATTCAACGCTTGTGTTTATGTTTAAGGCTCTATCGTTGAGCTAGTCGTTCATTTGTTTGTTTGTTTGTTGGTTTTTTTTTTTTGATAACCCGAGAGTGTTTTGCGATACTTCGTTTACTAGCTGGCAAGACTAGTGTCCAGACCTCCGTGTTCAGATCATGTGTACACATGCGTACACACAAGCAGTGGCATATTAGAGGGGAAGGATTAGCACCTGGACACGTGACTCCCCTCCCTCCCCCCTCCCCCCCCCACCCCCAACATCTATCTTATTCAGGTATCCAGAAGATGATGAAAATATGTGGATTTATTATTCTATCATTGCCAAACCCGTTCTTTCTTTCTTTTTTTTTTTAATGACTTATCTATTCCTTGTAATCCACCTACGGACCCAGCGTACAGAAATGTTTTGGGTGTGTGGAAGAGAAAGAAGTTTGTTTAAACAAGGTGGGAGGGGAAAAAAAAAGGGGGGGGGGGTATACAGAGAGAAGAAATTGGAAGTATCTTAAACAGAAGAAGAACGGAAGCGCCCCTGTCTCTTGTCTTACGAAACTGATTATGTAATAGGACCATGACCAAAGTTGTGCGCATGCAGAGTGACGCCACATGGAGCACTGGGTCACTCAAGTGCTCTTTCCAGATCAAGTTAATCCTATGATGAGCAGTGCACCGGTGGTTCTCAAATTAGACGATAGTGCTGCTTTTGATGGACTGAGTTGACCTGAAAAAAAGTTCATGGTGATTGTAAACCATTTTGGGTTGCAAGCGTTGGTGTGTGGTATGGTAGGGTTGCAATAATAATGTGCTACTTCGCGGAACTCTGACCTTTGCATGGGTGTTCATGGGCTGTGTTGTCATCTTGTTTTGTTAGGTTGGGGATTGTTTTATGATGATGCCCCCCAAGCGTGGTGCTCCATTAAAAAAAAAATTTTTTTGAGTTTCTTCCTCGGGGTGTTCCATTTTTTTAGCTTCTGTACGGGGTGTTCCACTGAGTTGCTGTCACGGGGTGTTCCACTGAGTTTCTGTCACGGGGTGTTCCACTCAGTTTCTGTCACGGAGTGTTCCATTGAGTTTCTGTCACTAGGTGTTCCATTGAGTTTCTGTCACTAGGTGTTCCATTGAGTTTCTGTCACTAGGTGTTCCATTGAGTTTCTGTCACTAGGTGTTCCACTGAGTTTCTGACACGGGGTGTTCCACTGAGTTTCTGTCACGGGGGTGTTCCACTGAGTTTCTGTTACGTGGTGTTCCGTTGAGTTTCTGTCACGGAGTGTTTTAGCCCATAATCCATGTTGTGTACTCAGCATCTTTGTCATACTAAAAATTAGATGACTAGAAACGTAGGTATCCTGGACCCTAAATATAACAATGAGTTCGCTGTTTTTTTACATGTGGCTTATGTTAGTGTTGGTTGTTTTTTTAGCCATTAAAAACAAAAATTCTTTGCCAAGACTGACGAGGTTCTGGAATCTTAATTTAGAAATCTAGATTGTATAATGTCATTGGCGAGGGTGTTAGCTGTGTTGCATTTTAGGAGATTCGCGACACGTTCTTGAGCAATAGTCTAGAGCCGTGTGTAATGGTTAACACTCGAAAGTCCTTTAGATTTCGGTGTTTTGTGTGTAGTACCCTAGTCCTAGCTATTCCAAGTGTCACATGGAGCGTATGTGTGTAGTACCCTAGTCCTAGCTATCCCAAGTGTCACATGGAGCGTATGTGTGTAGTACCCTAGTCCTAGCTATCCCAAGTGTCACATGGAGCGTATGTGTGTAGTACCCTAGTCCTAGCTAATCCAAGTGTCGCATGGGGGCGTGGTGTTTGATATTGATTGACATTCTGTACAAAATGCTTTTATTCAATGCGCGTTGTCCAAAGGTAAATAGAATTGAGAATTTTATTTTATTTGTTTGTTGTTTGTCTTTTTTTCTATCATTCCTATTTAATGTTGCATTGTTATTTTGTATTTTACGTTCATTTTTCTCTTGTTCATCTATCTAGAGCACTAGCTCCGACATGCAATGTTGGTTTATTTACTGGCAATAAACTAAACTCTACAATAGCAAATCTTGGCGTCTGCTGTATTCAATCTTCAAACGTTCTGTTCCATTGTGTTTTGGTTAAAGTTTGTTGTTTTGTTTTAAA
Organism: Lymnaea stagnalis; assembly: GCA_964033795.1. NCBI lineage: Eukaryota > Metazoa > Mollusca > Gastropoda > Lymnaeidae > Lymnaea > Lymnaea stagnalis. Next base: position 2,191,729 of record CAXITT010000003.1, on the reverse strand, counting down.
TTTTTTTTTTTTTTAAACAGCCGGGGAAAACGCCAACACGATCTAAATTGAAGATAACTAAACACTTAGGGCAATTTAAAAACTCTTTAGGTTAGTTAGTAAGTTAGTTATATTTATTTCTTTAATGAATCCAGCAATCAATGGCATACTTAATAAAAGCACATGACGAAAATGGGGCTTACGACCCGTAGTGATTGGTTTCCAGGGAGGGTAAGACAATGAAGTTCTAACCATAACAATACGATACGTAAGACGTAATCTACTACCACTATCAAAGGGAAGTGATCGTATAAAATTTAGTTCTGATAAGATAAATTGATAGCCTACCTTTTTTTTTTTGTCGAGTGGGTTTTCAGCGTCGTTGCCGTGAGAGGCGAGACGTCACTAACCCCGCCTACTGTCAACAAAAGACGTGAGGATGAGACATGGAGACTGAATTCACGCAGGTAAGTTTAGCTGGCTCGACCACATTGTAAATCTGTGGCTCTCAACAATTTTAGAGCAGCGACTCAATGATAACATTAAAAATTTGCCAAGTTTTTGCCTCCCACAACTGGGACTATTCCTATTAATAATGAAACGAGTGTTGAGAATATAACGCAGACTTGTATCGTCTGCTATGGACTGATCAATATAGAGTGTTTAGGTTTATTAATTCTTTTTATTCAATTTTTACTTTTGATTCACCACAAAGCTTTTTTTAATATCATTTCTAAAATTTTTCACCAAAACAAAACGTTTACTTTTAGATGTTTACTGTAATATTTGGACTCTGAACAATATTAAAAGTTCCAAAATGTCAATAGAAACTGCCAATTATAAATTTTTGGCAGAAATTTAAAAAAAAAAAACATAGAACAATAAAACAAACATAATGATAAGAGGGCTGGACTGCGTGAAAGCTTTTAAGTAGATTAATGAGTCACAAACAATTTGTGTACATAAAACAGCATAATATGTAAGCTTTAAGTATAAGACAATATATATATATATATTGTAACGGTGCGTCCATTCCCTTTTTTGGTGCAACATAAAAAAATAACATTAATGTCAACAAATAAAATTAATGTAAACGAATAACATTAATGTCAACAAATAACATTAATGTCATCAAAAAACATTAATGTCAACAAATAACATTATATCAAGAAATAACATTTATGTCAAGAAATAACATTTATGTCAACAAATAACATTAATGTCAACAACTAAAATTAATGTCAACAAATAACATGAATGTCAACAAATAATATTAATATCAAGAAATAACATTTATGTCAAGAAATAATATTTATGTCAACAAATAACATTAATATCAACAAATACAATTAATGTCAAGAAATAACATTTATGTCAACAAATAAAATTAATGTCAACAAATAACATTTATATCAACAAATAACATTAATGTCAACAAATAAAATTAATGTCAACAAATAACATTTATGTCAACAAATAACATTAATGTCAACAAATAACATTAATGTCAACAAATAACATTAATGTCAAGAAATAAAATTTATGTCAACAAATAACATTAATGTCAACAAATAACATTAATGTCAACAAATAACATTAATGTCAAAAAATAACATTAATGTCAACAAATAACATTAATGTCAACAAATAACATTTATGTCAAGTCAACTTTCATTTAAATCCCACCTAGTTTTTAAACAATTGAAAGAAAGGAAAAGTAGCATTTGTACAGGTGACAACAAGAAAATAGCATTGGTACAGGTGACAACAAGAAAATAGCATTGGTACAGGTGACAACAAGAAAATAGCATTGGTACAGGTGACAAGAAAATAGCATTGGTACAGGTGACAACAAGAAAATAGCATTGGTACAGGTGACAACAAGAAAGTAGTATTTTTACAGGTGACAACAAGAAAGTAGTATTTGTACATTTGTACAGGTGACAACAAAAAAGTAGCATTTGTACAGGTGACAACAAGAAAGTAGCATTTGTACAGGTGACAACAAGAAAGTAGCATTTGTACAGTGACAACAAGAAAGGAGCATTTGTACAGGTGACAACAAGAAAGGAGCATTTGTACAGGTGACAACAAGAAAGTAGCATTTGTACAGGTGACAACAAGAAAATAGCATTGGTACAGGTGACAACAAGAAAGTAGTATTTTTACAGGTGACAACAAGAAAGTAGCATTTGTACAGGTGACGACAAGAAAGTAGCATTTGTACAGGTGACAACAAGAAAGTAGCATTTGTACAGGTGACAACAAGAAAGTAGCATTTGTAAAGTGACAACAAGAAAGTAGCATTTGTACAGGTGACAACAAGAAAGGAGCATTTTGTACAGGTGACAACAAGAAAGTAGCATTTGTACAGGTGACAACAAGAAAGTAGCATTTGTACAGGTGACAACAAGAAAGCAGCATTTGTACAGGTGACAACAAGAAAGTAGCATTTGTACAGGTGACAACAAGAAAGTAGCATTTGTACAGTGACAACAAGAAAGTAGCATTTGTACAGGTGACAACAAGAAAGGAGCATTTTGTACAGGTGACAACAAGAAAGTAGCATTTGTACAGGTGACAACAAGAAAGTAGCATTTGCACAGATGACAACAAGAAAGCAGCATTAGTCCTGAAAGGTTACAACAATAAAGGAGCATTTTCTTAAGGGTGACAAAAATAATGGAGCTTCTTCCTAAAAGTATACTACTGAATCTGTTGGGGGGGTGTGTTCCAAAGAACGGTAATAACTAATTATGCATCCACTACATTTCACAGATTATCTACCTTTGTCCATTAAAAACTGTCAGTTCCATACCTTACAAGGATGTTATTTGGCCAGGCGCCCCGGGGGGGGGGGTTAGGGGGGAACCATACCTTACAAGGATGTCATTTGGCCAGGCGCCCCGGGGGGGGGTGAGGGGGAACCATACCTACAAGGATGTCATTTGGCCAGGCGCCCCGGGGGGGTGAGGGGGGAATGGAAGATATTTCTATTCCACAATGTATCAGTGTCTAAGACGGGAAAACAAATCAAACGTATCAAGAACTTAACAAGAGAAAAAAAAAAAGAACTATTCGAACATTTAAATGAACAATAGGAAACAACAATCATAACCCGGGCAATTCATTTCAACTGCTATGTACTGTGGCGCCTCCTATAAGAAACAACTCAACAAGCCGACCAAGTTTTAGTTTTGACGGGCCCCCTTCCCCCCCCCCCCCCCCCCCACACACACACTTTTTTTCTTGTTGAAATAAACTAAATTGGCGTCCCTGCCTAACTACCAACCAACAAAACTACATCTGCACATGGTGACGGTGGTCGTGTCCTGCCTACCTACCTACCTACCTACCAACAAAACTACCTCTGCACATGGTGACGGTGGTCGTGTCCTGCCTACCTAACTACCTACCAACTAAAACTACCTCTGCACTTGGTGACGGTGGTCGTGTCCTGCCTACCTACCTACCTACCAACAAAACTACCTCTGCACTTGGTGACGGTGTTCGTGTCCTCCCTACCTACCTACCTACCAACACACCTACCTCTACACATGGTGACGGTGGTCCTGTCCTGCCTACCTACCTACCTACCAACAAACCTCCCTCTGCGCTTGGTGACGGTGTTCGTGTCCTGCCTACCTACCTACCTACCAACAAAACTACCTCTGCACATGGTGACGGTGGTCGTGTCCTGCCTACCTACCTACCTACCAACTAAAACTACCTCTGCACTTGGTGACGGTGGTCGTGTCCTACCTACCTACCAACAAAACTACCTCTGCACTTGGTGACGGTGATCGTGTCCTGCCTACCTACCTACCTACCTACCTACCAACAAAACCACCTCTACACTTGGTGACGGTGGTCGTGCCTGTCCGTCCAACAATCTGACAGTTTGTTTGTTTGTGGCGATTTTATTATTTTTTTTTTGGGGGGNCCTCCGGGAGCCTCTCATGCTGTGGCTTCTCCCCCTTGTCTTCAAGCTTAGAGACCGCAGAAAATCGATGATGCAGTGTGCGGGAAGTAGACGAGAGAGAGAGAGAAAAGACAAACGTGTGGAGTGGCCGGGGGGGGGGGGTGGAGACGGGACTGATGGGACGCAGTGTCCCGTCACTAGGACATCACCACGTTAACTGTGACAAGAACTTACACTCTGTAGAGGGAAGGGCAGTGGCGATGATGCACTATTTAGTGCAGGCATCGGTACTATGAAAACAAGAGCAGCGATACATGTATGTGTTCGCGCACACACAAAGACCCGAATTAATAGACCATGCACCTAGAAACGTGTCATCTTCGTGGCTGATACCTTCAAGATCCCTAGTAAAATCGTGCATTCTTTTTAAAATCCCTCTTATGTCACTGCTTTGGGTGGAGGGAGGGGGGGAATGTTCTTGACATTTTTTTTCACGGAAAACCGGCATCTTCCATCATCCTAGAAAATTCAAATTTGACGCAAGAAAAGCTGATATCACCACGTTATATTATTTCTAATATGCATACATTTTCAGAGGGGGTTCCCGGTGTTCAGAGTACAAAAGGAGGTTCAGGGAAATTATTCATGGCAAAAAGAGAAGATTCTTATGGCGCATGACGTCACTGGCGTTCAATTGTCATCCTAAATACGAGTTCAGTCTTACAATACATTTAATATTTAACAATGCGGCTTTTTAATTGTGTGAACGCTGCGCACCACACAAGAATATTTATATAGGTATTTAAGCCAAGTAGCTAAGGTTTAATATTACCAAAACCAAGTTATGCAGACCCTTTCATCTTTCAATGACGTTGGATTATTATGTTGTAAGTGACATTATTATTTATTTAAATGGTGAAATAAAAAAATATAAAAAATTTAAGGTTTTTTTGTCTCCCCCTGTTTTGTGTGCGCCTGCTGTATAAAGCATCAGGACCTCACCAATAACAGTAGATCTAACAAAAGAGATGGCAGACATTTTGAAGATCTGTGGGCGTCAACTTGTAAGGGCAGCTTGAAGCATACAAATGAAATGGGTTATGCTAGTAACTTTTATTCATGGCTACCACTACATTCTTTGAACTTATTTGATTGAAAATGGCACTCTGCTTGTCCTCTGTTAATCATATTTTGCTTAGAATTCAAATTACATTCATGTTGATATCCTAAAAAAATGGCACTCTGCTTGTCCTCTGTTAATCATATTTTGCTTAGAATTCAAATTACATTCATGTTGATATCCTAAAAAATACCTGCCAGCTTAAATGGGATGAACGTAACCAAAGCTAAGATCGAGGTGACTGAAGTAGGCCGGGGTCATTTCAGCAGGCAGGTACCCAATAAAATGGATTTAACATTCAGTGGTCAGCTGCTCCGTCAAAACTATGAGTTTAAATAACATGGAAGCATTTTCCCTGAGGACGGGAAAAGTGCTAGAGAGCTAGAGACAAGAGTGCAGCGGGTAAACGCAGTCAGCTACCGAATCGCCCAGGTTCCAAGACACCCACAAATAGAGATGGAGACCAAAGCCATGATAATTAAAGCTGCTTTATTACAACCTTTACTCGCCGGTGTCAAACCTGGACTCCGAGTAAAAGTCTCGATAGGACAGTATTCACCTTCGAGATGTTTAAGTAGACCAGCCGGTAAAACAAGAAGGACCACATTCGGAACCAATAAAAAATAAGATAAATGCTTGGTGTCATCCCAATCAGCCAGTAATGGCCAAACTACAAATCAATTTGTCCAGTAGGTTAGAATGCTTATCAACCAACCTCCATTGCAAGTTTACATATAACAGGCACTCTGGTATCAGGGCCAGGGGAAGGCCACGCCGTTGGTGGATTGACTGTACTATATACACACTAAAAGTCCCCAATATGAAGCTCCAGTGGGTCTCACACCTTGCGGCAATCGGACAACTATACCCAACCACGACGCATCCCATGTAAAAGCGGACAGAAGATGAATTATTTGCTGTTTTCTTTTAAATAGTGTGCATGTTTTTATGGGGCCAAATGGTTGAAAAACACTGGGCAAAAGGCTATGACTTATATAATATGGATATTTGAGATGGTTGTATGGTTTACATTTTTGGGTCTGAGGAGAAGGAGAAGGTCAGAGGTCGATGGCGTGTGGGAGCCGGTAAGGTTAGGGAGAAGGGATTGTGGGGGAATGTTTAACGGTTTTGGAATATAGCAGGAAGATTCTGACGAGGAAGGATGTAACAATCTGACAAAAATGTGATTTCTGTGAAGGTGACGTAAAAGAGATTAATTAGCTGGGGATTCAAAGACTGGAATCTAAATGTGGAACGGTTGAATGAGGGGACCGTATGGATAGGTTTGAACAGTGTAAATACTTTAAAATACCGAAACAACAAGACAATTACCTACGAGAAGGGGAAGACTTAGTCAAGACAACCGGAAACACTCCACGATGTAGGGGATGACCGGCAGTGTTTCTTGTGAAAAGATGTAAGTCTTCTACCAGCTATGTTGACCCACTCTTCTACCAGCTATGTTGACCCAGTCTTCTACCAGCTATGTTGACCCAGTCTTCTACCAGCTATGTTGATGCAGTCTTCTACCAACTATTTTGACCCACTCTTCTTCCAGCTATGTTGACCAACTCGTATACCAACTTTGTCACTCCATTCTACTACCAGTTAAAGAACGCAACCTTTTTTGACGCCATTATACACAGGGAATGGTTGAGACTTCTCTCCATTTTCCCGAATCCTAGTCTGCATACCATCGTGGAATAGCCGCACCATTGAAATTAATTTTTTGGGGGCATCCATATTTGCCCATGATCTTCTAGAGACCTTCTCTGATGACAGTTTCAACTATATAGGTTGAGAATTTGTTTCCTGAAACTTTTCCTGCAGCTTCCTGGCCACGAACACCATGTCGATAGCTCAGCACTCTTTGCGCAAACCGCATTGACTTTCTGGCAGTATAGACCTTTCTCAAGATGCGAATTGAGGCGTCTTAATAGGATTCCTGCAATAGAGGGCAAAGATATGCCATAGAAGAACATAGAGTGAAAGTGATTATTATCGTGAACACATGCTAGGACAGCGGTTCTCAACCTGTTGGTCGCGACCCCTTTGGGGGTCGAATGACCCTTACATAAGGGTCGCCTAAGACCATCGGAAAACACATATTTATGAAGTACCAACGAAGATAATTTTATGGTTGGGAGTCACCACAACACGAGGAACTGTATTAAAGGGTCGCGGCATTAGGAAGGTTGAGAAAAACTGTACTAGGGCAAGGAATATTTCTGAATGATCAAGTCAGCTGTGATTGGAACAACTGGACACTGCAACAGGGCGGAGCTTCTTCAAACGCGGCAAGAAAACAATCAACTTTCTTCAACGGGAGAATGTGACCTTCATCATACCAGACATGTGCCTATGCACCCCCCCCCCGCAACCCCAAATCCCCCGGACCAAAACCCGATAGATAATGTTATTTGGTCCTCCCTCAGACAGAAATGTCTACCGTCCGGGAAAATATACAACAATACGGAACATTTAAATGGGACATCGTTCAGGAGTGGCAAAACATGGAGTCATGTTCTATAGACAGTATCATTGATCGGTGACGTAGCCGGTAAAAAAAAAAAATATGTTGAGAACTGAGGATTACACATTGATTTTTTTTTTTTTAAATTTTAAAGTTAAATGTTACCAGCAGCAAAAATGACCTGAAGTTGTTCAAGTCGGCCCACTTTTTATGCCCACCCTTTTTTATTGCAAAACATGGAGTCATGTTCTATAGACAGTATAATTGATCGGTGACGTAGCCGGTAAAAAAAAAAAAATATGTTGAGAACTGAGGATTACACATTGATTTTTTTTTTTAAATTTTAAAGTTAAATGTTACCAGCAGCAAAAATGACCTGAAATTGTTCAAGTCGGACCACTTTTTATGCGCACACTTTTTTATGCGCCACTTTGTAGATTCTCACCAAATGCAGTGAGCATGTGTCGATTAGCTCAGGGTCGCCCAACCTATAAGTTGCTCGCACTCCCTTGAGAAGGAGTTTTAGGGGATGCGAGGAAAAGTGGTAAAAAAAAACACAGAATTTTCATCTCTCCGTTAACATGTAAATTTATGTAATAATTTAATTAGAATTAATTTTGTTTTCTAATTATTTTTTTAATCCTTTTTTTTTTTTACTTTAGTAAGGTTTCTTCGACTTGGTTCAACAATTCANTTTTTTTGGGGGGGGGGGGGGGGGAGGAGAATAGGCCTATAGAAAATATTGGGGGAATCCCTGATCTAATCGGAGAAAAATATACCTCACTGTCCCACTTTAAACCAGTAGTCACGTATACAAGTTAAAAGAGACATGGACTTTTGCCAAGAGAGTCGAAAAATGGCTTAAAATGTGGTCAAGGTAAATTGTCATAAAGATATAAGGGCCTACACAGGACAACTGTAGATTAGGGTGACCAAATCATGATTTGGAAAAAACGGGACGCTTTCAAGGACGTTGTTTTGTCGTTGTTGTTGGTTGGTTTGTTTTTTGGAGGGGGGCGAGGGGGGTGGTGGGGGGGGGGAAATACCCTCCCTTTAAATAGGGGTCTGAGGGCCTCGGCCGGGATCATAGTGAAATATGATGATTTTAACTATGAAATCTAACCTAGAAATCTACTTGGGGCACTCAGTCTTTTCCTAT
>CAXITT010000003.1:2157120-2182437 GCA_964033795.1 Lymnaea stagnalis | reverse complement strand
GGGGGGGGGGAATCATCTTTAGATATGACCTTAATAGTGACTAAAAGGATAAAATCCCATGTACTTCTCATAGAAAACGGGTTGAAAAGTCTGCCCCGAGCGGCAATTTGTTGTTTTTTTTTCCTTTATATTGAGGGGTGGCATTTTCAGGATTCTCCCCGGGGGACACTTTTCCTCGGCACCGCCCTACCAACTATAGTCGCGACTGATAAAGGGGGAAGATGAGCTGTAGGTTACACGGTACCTCGAAAGGAAGACACATTCTAGAGTGGTTAAAGTGGTGCACAGTCAGAAACCAGGAGGAGACGTCTCATCGCTTGATATGAGACCTAGATGGATTTGGTGGTGTAAATCAGCAAGGTGTCCGTGATTGAATGCGAAGTGCCATGGATCTGTCGGAGTGGAAAGAACTGGTGATGCTGATGTCATTTTCTCCTTCATGCGGGTTCAATGGAGACAGTGGATAAACCAATTAACTACTCAATCTGTTGAATGTCTTTAATGTGTGCAATATAACTTCAGAGACATGACTCGTCAACGATACTACTGATTAAAAGTTACAAATAAAAAATTAAAAAACTGATTGTTAAAACAAATTTATCTTCAGAAATGGGTAAAAATATAGTCCCAGGGTGAGAGTTCAAAAACTTAATGTTGATGTGCAGTAGTCTCGGATATGTGTTGTTTTTTTTTAATTTGCTGACAGCAAGAATAATTATTTAAGCGTTATTATTTTAACAATTTTTGGAAAAAATGTTTATTAAAAAAGTATTAGAAAAAGTAAGATTGATGCTTTTTCCTGTTTTAATGTGTAACATAAAAGTTTATTTTACATATAAACATGCGTCTCCCTTTTCCTGTCGAATGTCGTTTTTTTCCTCTATGGAAAAGAAAGAAATATTTAACCATGTATGATAAAACGATAATAAGCCTCATTTTTATTATACGCTTTGTCTTAGGTTGCTCTGTCCGTTTGCTAGTTTGTCTGAGGTCCCCCAACCAAACTTTTCAGAGTTGTTTCAGTCATGTGACTAAAAAATGGCGTAGGACGCCCATGAACTCAATGTTCTTAATAAATCGCAGAGACATGCACGCAGCGGTATCGCTAATTTGATTCCACTTGAATAGACCACGATCGATGGAAGCATGCAACAGTAATGCAAGGCAGATGTGATAACTCATATTTCCATGATTAAATATTCTGTATCATAACAAGTGTGTAAAATAACCCCTACTTGCAGCAATGGCAATGCAAACGTATACAATACATCATTGTATTTCATGAGTAGGCTACCCCACGCTTTTAAATTTAATTTTTTTTTTTTTTAAATATTTGACTGCAACAACTCAAAATTTTGGCGGAACATTTATTTTATACTTTTTAATACATTTTTGTACAAGCGTGTGAACATTTTTTTTTTAATTGTTTGATTTTGTTCTGTAATCTCCTGTGATAGTTTTTAGAATTTTAAATTAGTTCATAAATTATAGACCTACATATGAAAGTTGAAATTTTCGACATGAAGGAACAATGAACGAAAGTAAAATTAAATCATTAAATTAAAATCTGTTAGATGTGGATAATACACTAGCACTAGCATGTTTGCTCCCTTTTCTGTATTAGTGGAGATTTGCGAGATGTACAACATTTTGTGTAGCCAAATACCAGTTCATCAGGTTCATTGGTCATGACAAGTTAATTTATGTACGACCTTATTATATTTTAAATACTAATATTTAAAAGAAACATCACGTAAACTTTGTCAATAGTGATGTTTTAACAAATGTAACATCTTCTCGTATTTTTTACTGTAGAGTTCGACAACACTTTTCAAGGTCATAGGGTCACAGAATTTTACCATGACGTCATAATTTCAAGATTAGGCGTACTCTCATTTTATATTTTCTTACTAACAGAGTCAAAAATAAAGAGCTGAAATATTAACTGTAACAGCCAAAAAAAAATATTTTATGTCTACAATAAATTTTTAAAATAATAAAAGAGAAAATATGCCCCGCCCCTTCTTCCAATTTTTTTTTTTAAACACAAAAGTTAAAGTAAAGCCAAAAGTTGATTTTTATTATCCTTAAACTTTAAGATTAACTTGGGAATTTGTTAATTATTGTTCTTGTTTGCTAAATAAAACCGTATATGCCAGTTACATTGCAGAAATTTTTATTTGTTGTTGTTTTTTTTTTCTTTTATAACCTTGCATAAATAGTTAATATATTCTACATTATAGCCTTTGAACTATTTTTGAAGGCAAATCTACGACAAATGCCAGGGGCGAATGTCAAGAATAGTCATGAAAAGGTTAAAGGTCAGGATATTTATTATATCATTATTACCGCATTTTTGTCATCATAAAATTTTAAATAATTTTAGCATAAATAAACATAAACTGAAATCCATTTTCATATTCAATAATAATTTGTTAACTAAAAACAATGTTCTAAAAAGGGCTTTGCACAAGTAACAAAAGTGGGTTAAGTTATGCGCATGCTAAGAAGCCAAGCAACGATTTCTAAAAATAAACCAGTCAGCATGCTCGTTTTGTTTACATCCAACAGCTGACTGCTCTTGCCAGCGTATTTCCTCTTTAGGAGCAGCTGTCAATCAATGAATGAACTGTGACCTATTTGACTAAGAATTTTCATTTTTCAATTTGATTAACATTTCAAATACTCTTTTTTTAAAGCTAAAAATTCGAGCTAAATTTATTATCAATTAATGTTTTTGTCACAAAAACTTTGGTAACAAAAAGTTATGAGAAATAAAAGGGGAGGTCTTAAGTTGGTCACGTGACATAACGTAATCTCATAGCAGAAGAGCTCCGCCATAGCTGCTGTTGTTGTTTTGGAAAATCGACTGTCGAGTAACAAGGATAAATCTTATTAACATGTCGTCCCCTAGTCCCGGGAAACGTCGAATGGACACAGATGTAGTTAAATTGTATCCTTTATTGTATTATGCATTTAAAGCCAATAAAATATTTTGCTTAATTACAGAGAAAAAGTATTTTTAGGAACAAAAACTCCAGATGCCATTGTTGGAGCTTCGATGGCTGGAGGAAAGCTGAGGTCATTTTTTTTATAGACTAGGCGAAAATATATATTTTGCAAAATAAAAACACGGTCTCAACTGTTTTGAAGTTGAGCAAGATTGATAATTCTATACATTTCTATTTTCGCATTGTTTGGTTTTATAAGAAATAATTATATTACTGTATGGAAAATTGAGAATGTGTCATAATAATGACGCAATTTCCACCCAGCAACCCAACCCAGAATTTATCATATTTTCTTTGTGATTTTGACACAAGACAGTTTATTTAGATGTATTAGATTAATTTATATTTTAAGCTTTGTCTTTTGTTTCAGTGTCTTTTAAAGTATCCAAGACATGGTTTATTTGAAATAATAAATAGTGTAGCTTGGCCCATAACATAACTATTATTACTAATAAGGAGTAATGTATTTAAGTCATAATATTAATAAGTTAGACAATTATTTTTTTTATTTTAAACTAGTGATGTTTATAAATGTTTACTTACACTTACATACATATCTCCAAAAAACTCTCCATATTATGAATATCAAGCAATGCTCAAAGTAATTTGTTGTTTTTAGCCTATGAATTAATTTTAATGCATTTTCATTTAAGTTTTAAACTTCTGGTATAACCAAGATTCTATCATCTATAGTCTATAATAGACCATGATAGGGGGGTGTCCTAAAATTTGGACTTAATTAAATTGCTTATCTTAGTTATAATAAATAACGCCTTTCATTTCTTAGCATATGCATATTTTTTTTCAAATTTTAGGTCCACAATGAAAATGTTGAAATAGTTTGAAGTATATAAGTTAACATATAACATAACAAACATATCTGTTTTTAAGATGCAATTTTGAGATTATCTCATTCCAACTCCAAGCTGTAAATAAATATAGAACTCTAGCTTATAAGTCATGTCAGTGTGTTAAGTATTATTATTTTTTGAGTAAAGAAATTATTTTTTTCAATTCAAGACATAATTATGGTAAAAAATGCTGTGTACTGAATGATATACATAAAAATATATAAATAACTTATAAGGTTAAATTTGATTTATGAAATGTACATTCTTTTATGACAATGAGCTTAAATTTTCACAACTTTCCCCATTAACCACTGTTCTATAGCCTTAACCTTAAATTAGAATTGAGAGCAAACATGAAGTAACCATTCTTGGAGGCCTCAATGAATTTATGGTGAAATTTTATGGTCCCTCAGGAAGTAAGTATGCAAAAGATTATAGATTTCATGTTACATGATAGAATTAATGTTGGAAATTTAAGATATAAATAATACTAAATAGATTAGCTCTGTAAGACATTTTTATTTGTTAATCATAATGATGTTTATTCTGATTTATAATCTCATTTTATTACAGCACCTTATGAAGGTGGTGTGTGGAAAGTGCGGGTTGACCTGCCAGATAAATATCCATTCAAATCTCCATCAATAGGTAAGAATTTTAGTTTGACTTTTTTGTACTAATCTTGTTTTAATGAATTTTATACTATATGTTTAAATGAACTCACCATTATCAAGCAACTTCAATATCATTTTGATTTACCCTGAATGACATCCTACAGTTAAATTCTTAATTTTTATTTAACAATATAATTTTTTTTAAATTAAAAAAAATTGGATTTTCTTGCCTATAAAGTATTTTAACAGACATTTAGCCTAAATCTAAAAGGTAAAAAAAAAATCCATGACTCTTATGATCAAAGGGTCAATAAAATAAGAATAATTTTTGTAACCAATATTTGTTATTTCTAAATCAGCAGTGACAAGACTGAAGTTCTGTTTTACGCTTTTAATTAAATCTTAAACATATCCCAAATCATGTTCTTCTTGGGGGTTTGGGAGCCTTGGTTATACATATAATTTATTTTTTTATGTGTGTTCATTGCTACTGTAACAGGACTCTGCTTTTGCTATTTTGATGTCATTGAAAGAATGGTCCCCTAACATGAAAAATGAGCTCTTCACTGTGCTGAGTTATAAACAGGCTCAGTAGAAGGTGAAAGTACAACATACTTAAACCATCCATTTCAGATAAACTCTTATAATTGGCTATAAAGTGAGTGATCATTAACTATGTCCTATCTCAGTCTCTTTAACATATTTTTAATGACTTTGAGAGTCTTATGAAGTTTTGAGGGGGTTTCTTTAAATTTTAAAATTCAATGGGCTTTCAAACACACAGCCAAAAGTACTTATTCAACCACTTAGCCAACAGCCAGTAGGACCAGTTTTGATATTCCCAGACCTGTTAGAATGCTGAAGTTTAAACAAAAGACGCTCACATCAATGAAAGTATTTCAGGCTATAATAGTATAAAAGCCATGTATTGTTTGATAAGATGAACTTTTTGTCTTAATAATTTATTTAAACTGCCATGGGGCAATATTATTATTTCAGACCAATCCTGTTTAAAAACAAAATACTCATCTTTTGTAATACCTTTTTAATTATTTCCATATTTAATTATGGAACTTTTTTTATGGCTTTTTAACATTTATTTTTCTATTGTGCCTTTGAAAAAGAAAAGTATAGAAAATATTATCAATAATACCGGTAATACAGTTAAATCCAGAATTTACAGAAGTGAAAGATAGAGGAGCCATGAATAATTATTTTAATCGATAAAAAAAATAACCATTCAGACTCTAGCTTTTATTTTTATTCAAGTTTTCTGTCCAAACACCACTACACATAGAATAAACTTTCTCCAGAAAGAGCTTTTTATATGACAAATAATAGTTGAAATATACTAAACATAAGGTGTTAATGTTGCATATTTTGGGTAAAAGTTTGAAAAAAATAATATTCTTAATTGATTCTGAACCAGTGATTTGATTTTTCTCACATCAAATGGAAATTTAGTTATATGATAACCTCATAATTTTTTTTTCTTACTTTTTTCCCCATTTCTTGTCTTAACTAGTCAAGACAATTATGTCTTACGAAATATTTATAGAAACACTGAAATTCTTAATAAAACTTCTTTCTTGTCACTTTTGATTTTGTCCTGAAAATATTTCAAGTATTATAGGTTGTTAAGCTGACCCTAAGTTCTGTGCTATTGGCATGACATACTTTAATTCATATGGGTATGATGAAGTCGCTGAAATCTATCCCCAAGTTCAGATGATAAAACTTGAATTATTGAAATGAGGTCTAAATTGTTATTATTGCAATACAAAACAATTTGAGACTTTTAATTCCAGTTTTTCCCCAAATGTGGTAGATTGTTAATAGCAATAAATTTGATATACATTATATAAGTTTAAAGTTATGAAATAAATAAAGCTTGTTTAGTTATTTTTCCCAAATGGCATCAGAAATTTATATTAGAGATAATTGCATAAATAAATATGTACATTGCGGATCTATTAAGACTAAATAAAGTGACAATATAATTAATTAAGGCAAGTTAGCTGTCTGAATGGTCATGATTTTATTCATTCATGTAAGATCCATCTTACACCAATATCTTCTTTCTGGGTGTACAATGTGCTGACCATATGAAACTTAATGTTTATCAATAAACCTTCAAGTATACATTGAATTGTCGATGGAAAATCAGATGTACCTTCTTTGAGGAAGAATCTCACTCATAATTGACCTGTTGGTACTAAATAATAACAAAGCATGATTATTTTAAATCTTTCTCTATTTATTATCCTAAATTAAACATAATTATCCTTGGCAAAAATGTGTGTTGAAACTTAAATACATCCTTCATGACATTATCTGCTCTTAAAAATTGGCTGTTTTAGAATGAGTGGTAAGTGTACTTACCTGAAATTGTACTGGTACCTATTTAAATTACCTTTCTTTTATGTACCATAATTTAAAAATGCATTACTAAATAGTCATTGGTATGATTCTATATTTTTAAAATTTTGCTGAAATAATTTCTTTTCCAGGCTTCATGAATCGTGTATATCATCCTAACATAGATGAAGTGTAAGTGTAAATTTATCAGTTTTACCTTAGGCTTTATAATGACATTCCAGATTTCAAAAATTGATATAAAACAGTGGTTCCCAAACTTTTTGACTCAGAGCCCATTTTTAGAATCATATGTAATGGGGGACCCCCTTAGGACTACCTTTGTCTTGAGGGAGCACCATATGCCTACCATATGTCTTAAAAGTTAATATTATTTAGAATTTTCTTGGAGCGGCCACCAAGTCCCTGGGAAGTTCATGTGAAGCCCTGAGGGCTATTGGTATAAAATATTGTTGCTAAAACAAAACCAAATATATTAATGTGAGACATACACATAAGCGTTTATTTTACTTCAAAGTGGGCAAATGTAAAACCATACTAAATTTATATTCCTTATGACATAAACTATACCCCTTCCTGGCAACTAAAATTATATGCTTCTCAAGATAATCTTACTCTACCTTCTATTAATTCTGCTTTGTTTTCAACACCAAGAACAATGACTCTGATTCTGGAAGCATTCCTAGTAAAATTCATTATACCACTTATTTAATATGATAGATCGGTAATAATATAAAAAAAACTGCTTTATGAATAGTTTTGTACCTACTGTGTGTTCTATTTGAGGACCTACACTGATTGTATATTGCCTCTTGAATAGCATTGACTCCTCTTCCTTTTATTGTTAAAATGGATTGCTTGATTATCCACCTGTTTTCTTTAGATCTGGAACTGTATGTCTGGATGTCATCAATCAAGCCTGGACAGCACTATATGGTCAGTTGAATTTATTTATTGATAGTAATGCAGTTATGCAGATAGTGTTCAGTTGATGGGATGCTATTTATTTACAGTATTGCAATAGCTTGAGTGTAGTTAGTAGGATGCAATATTCTAGTTATTTTTATAAGGTATTTCATCATGATGTCATTTTTTTTTAATGGATAAAAGCTCTTTACAACTTATTTGAACTTTTAGCATTGGCTCCAGCCACTGTGAGGTCTGTGAAAATATCCTGTTAGCATTCAGCAATACAAATCTAGATTTAAATCTTTCAACTATATTTTGACATTGAACCCTTAAAACTCGGTCTGTCCTGTTCATGTGGTTGCCATCAAACTTTTTTTTTAAAATGACTTTAAGTTATGATATAGGAAGTCTTAAATTATCTTCTTGGACATCAGGGGTGGGGGTGTTGTCTTGAAATCATGAGAACCATTACTTAAATTTGTAGCTATCCATATGTTGAACAATACACATTAAATTTTAAGTGCTTTTTACTGAGCTGAGTGACCCATTATTCATAGTTATTGACTTCCTCTTTCGCGCTATCAAGTGCTTTATGTTCTCTTAATTAAGTTAAAATAATGAAAACTATTTCTAACATCCCAATGATATTATCAAATATTAGCCATGTTCTATTACAGAGCGTATGCCTTACACTTGACTTTTCATTCTTATCAAGCCAATGGTTTGTCTTGCATTTGATATTCACTTAAAAATGTTCTCATTAAGATTACAATTTAGATCAATGTCATTGAAAAGCACTTGAAAATTTGCTCACACCCATACAAGTGCTGCTTTGAAACAATGTCTAATCAACTTCACAGGGCTGTACTAAAACACTTCCAACTAATTTGACCTATCGACAAATTTTAAAAAAAGTATTCCCCTGTGTTAAAATGTGGATGTTTGAAAAGGTGGATATTTTTCAAAAATAACTGTAAAATAAACTATAAAGATGATCATAAGGGATGGGAAAAGATTTTGTGGTCTCCTAGGTTATGAACCTACATGAATCAACATATTTGAATTAGTATTAGTATTACCCCCCTATCCGGGTTGCAGTCCATCATATGGTGCTCAAGTCAAAATGGGCCCAGGATGGGAGTCAAATCGTGGCTCGGGAAACCTATGGGGTACATACTCGCCAAATGCAGTGTTACCCACACGGATCATGTGGGGAAATGTTGGGCAAACATGTTGGGGCTAGGGTTAGGGCACATTATTACGCCTGCCATTAAAAGATTGTAGATAACAAAGGTGTTATCGATGATGAAAAAGAAACCCTCATTAAGGGCACGTCTCCTAGGCAGCCGCTTCGTAGGGTTTATGTAAGGACCAGGAGACCAGTACCACTTAGCGATAAACACTGTTAGGATTTGAGAAGTCAGTAGCTCTGGGGAATCCTTTTCGCAAGGTATCAGTGAAGACTTTCCCTATTTGCGCAGACTCAAAATATAGGATCATGTTTTTTCCCAGGGGTGGCGGGGATGTCATTGTGGGCCGCAGTAGGAAATCCACTCCTTACTTTGTAAGGTCAATGCTTGGGACCTACCCCTTTGGCGTTTCTGATGGCTTGCCGCTACCTCATGGTACCCTTCCTCTGTAAAAGCAGGATGGGTCCCTCGAGATGGGGTTCCCAGGGGGATCTCAAAGAGCCTTGGGTCAGGTCGTCAACAACATTCCAACTGTTATCCGGTACCGGAATAAGTATTAATTTTTTAATTTTTTTTTTGTTAAGATGGGAAAATTTTAGTATTATTTTGTTGTTTATAAAAATAATAAATGATTCAATGATTTTTTAAGACAGAAAGCAAACAAGTATGACACAACAATTAGTGTTTTTTATTAACTTTTGCATTTAACTTATTGTCTCTTCCAGATCTTTCCAACATTTTTGAATCGTTCCTGCCCCAACTGCTCACTTACCCCAACCCCATAGATCCACTCAATGGTGATGCTGCAGCTTTATACCTTCACAAACCAGAAGAATACAAGAAGAGAGTCAGGGGTATGTGGATTATTTCTGTTGATCATATTATGTTTACAATTTTGTCTGTGCATTAAACTGTGGTTTTGCTGTTTTGTTAGAGATGCAAGTTTTAACAGTTAAAATTATGGTACCACAGAAGGATCCTGGCCTTTTCAACATATTGAAGCTGTTTTAGCATAAAATGCAATTGTTTTTATCTTTAAGTTTAAATGAATATCTCGGGGAAGGCATAGGCATAGAGTGGATAAAGAAATAATTTCCTCTTTTATTTTAATTCTTTAAGAGTTGTGAATTTTAAAATAATAATAAAATTTTTGCTGACTGTTTAAATGCTGAGCCTTAATAAACTCACTTCAAGGCTGACGTTTTATGACTTTAGGACCCTTAAATATTGATACATTTAGCTACAATCATTTCATGATTTCTGTTTCATAAACATAAACAATACTAAAATTTTATACAATACTAAAATTTTATAATTTTCTAGGTCATTAGGGAATTAGTACAACAATAGGAAATGGTTTATTTTTTTAGGTGGTGGGGGCTGCCTCGTTTTCAATTGTGATTTTCTTAACTCATTAAGTTTAACACCAAGTCCAACTGTTGGGGGAGATTCTGCAGCAGAGAAAAGTTATTCGAATATGTATTTTTTTTATTTAAGGAAAAGCAGTCCTTTGACATGAAATAAACTTAAGAGCATACTTAAATACCGGTATCAAGTTGCATTGTTGCTAGATTTAATTATAATTTACTCTATCCATTATTTCTTGAAATCTTTTTTGAACCAGATTATGTGCAGCGTTATGCCACTGAAGAAGCACTTCGTGAAGCAGAGCAGGCATCTTCTTCCAGCGAATCCTCTATGAGTGACTTCTCCGAGGACGAGGCACAGGACATGGAATTATAATAGTGGGACCCCGGTCCCTGTGTCAGGGGTCCAGAAGTCTTAGCCTTTTTCTTTTAATTGTACACTCAAATTAATCATTATGTACATAGATTTCATGACCATTGGAATGCATTTTGTGCTTCCCCATCTGTGACATAATCAAGTGAGCTACTCATGATTTCATTTTGGCTTAGCCATGATTCCATTACCTAAGCCAACCAAATTTAACCTACAGTTTATATTATAAGCTCTAGCCAATTTAACTTGTGCATTAAATTAAGTACCAGTATTTGCATCAAGCATTTTTTTTTTTTTTTTGCTGTTGCTTGGGACTGACTTTAAAACATTTAGGGGCATTATTTTTTTTGTTTAAAAAAACAAGCTGTTTTTTTTTTTTTTGGTTTTTTTTTTTTTTTTTTTTTTTTTTTTTTTTTTTTTTTTGATTTTTTTTTATTTTTTTTTGTTTTTTTTTTTTTTTTTTTAAAAAAATTTTGTTTTTTTTTTTTTTTTGGTTTTTTTTTTTTTTATTTTTTTTTTTGCAAAGCCAAACATCTAATCTGAAAAGTACACATGTGATTCTGTTGAATTTAAAGTCTGAACATTAAAATAAACTTTATCATCAACTTTTTCTTTGTCACAGGTGGGGGTGCTGCCATGTGGATGCACTGTAAATATATTTTTTTAATGAAAGCTAGACAGTACATGAGAAGTACTCATTTCTTTGGAGATTTTTCATGTTGATTTTAAAACACTAGTCTTTTATAAATAAGAATATAACTGGCCATAAACTAACTGAACCAACATTAAGAGTTTTCATTTGTTTCAGGGATGAACTGATAAAACATTTTGACAAGACAAAAAATATAACTCTTTCGAGCTAAAAAAAAAATTCACAAATATTTTTTAATTACCGATTGCCAGTCGTTATTGTAGCTCCAAATGAAATTGTGTGGGATTATGGTAAAAATGTTAATGTTTATACTACCGGTATACTTTTCTGTGACACTTAAAATTTTCTTTTCTTTGGGCTGAATGTTTTATAAGATTAAATCAATCATTAGTAGTCTTATGATGTCTTCTCTGCATATTTGTGGTGAAAGTGTCTTTGCAAAAACTCGCATCATTATTGTTTCCATGGATTTTTAAAATATTAATGCTTCACCTCTACGTTTTTATGACATACTATGTTAATGTGTGTAAAAGTGTATCGCTAGGATGCAAGGCTAATGCTTAATGGATGATTCATCTTTTAGCTTTAGCATATTTTTGTTCACATATACTTGCACCTTTTATAGTTATGTATTGCTTTTGGATTTTGAACTGGCTGTGTAAAAATTCTGTAGGATTTTTTTAGTTTGCTCTGAAATATTTCCTAATTGTTTGCTAGTGTGATTTGAAAACATTTTTATATTTATAGTATCTCCTAAAAAGTAAAAAATACATGATATCTGAAGATGAAGCCAGCATATTTATATGTTATTATTGGTTCTTCTTGATATTTGTAGCATTCTTTAAACTCCATGTCAGTGTTAACGTACATCAGAGCTTGCCATTGTTTGCACAGATAGAAAGGTCTATTTCAAAAGAAAAATAATTCTTAAGCGGGAAGCTTGATTAATAGGAGGCCCCTTACAGTTTTATATAGTTGTTTCAGTTTTATTTGAGAGTGTTCGGCAGAAAAATTAGTTGAACGGAAATTGTAATTTAGAGAACACATGGAGAATGAGGAGTTGTGTTTCCAACTTGTAACTTGTAGAGCTCTATTTTTAAAATATCAAAAAGTGTTTCACATTAATTAGTGTTGCCTGGTCTAAAAATATTTTCTCTCATAAAGTGTGAAAGATATGTTTGATGATGAGTTCAAACAACTTCTGTCCTGTGTTTAGTAGGGTTGGTTGATAATTTGTCTTTCATTCCTTGTTAGAGCTTTCACTATTATGTTCCCTACAATGTTTAGAAAATCTTACGGAAAAACATACCAAGAAGTAATTATACAGCTTTTTAGTCAAGACATACCCGGTATTAAATTCAGAACAAATCATAAATATAAAGCTTGATATTTTATGACCCAACAACTGCTTGTAAGGGAACATCCCAACAGTTACATCAAATTCCTTTCTTTTTTTTTTTTGGGGGGGGGGGGGTTTAAAGACCGTTATGTCAGATAAATCTGTATAGACCATTCCAATCCTAAGGGAAGTTTTTTTTAACCAATATGCAAGATAATGTAATAAAAGGATAATTGTTAGTTCATATAGAGAGAAAATAAATTCACATCTCGTCTAAATGTGTAGCTCCTTAGTTGGAGATTATTTTTTAAGCACATGTTTTAAGTCTGTTTAATTCTGAGAATTATTTAAGTACTTAACAAGTGGATAGAACAAGAAATTATGTATTAGGTTTAAATGAGATGCCTACTTGTTTGATTTCATTCATGCTTAACCTTCAATTCCATTTAAACAAATTGACAATTTCTTGAACTTGAGAATTACAAATGATGAGTAGATTGTAATTTACTTTTTGCTGTTTAGTCTTTTTTGTTTTTTTTTTCAAATATGTGTATTGGTACTAGCAGTCCAAGTTTTGCCAGGTGAATTTAAATGTTTCTGAACAGTTGGATTAATTTGTATGTGAAATGTGCAAAGCTACCATAAACAAAACAAAAAGCCATTGTTCTTGGATGTTGTCTTTGCATCTCTCTATATCTTATATGTTTATGTTTGATGATTATGTAATTTTAAAATATGTATGATTCAATTATTCCATAACATTGTCAGTTTTGTTTGCTCCATCAAAGCACCCTTTACATACACACTCTTTATAGGCATTTCTTTCCCTTCCTCAAAGGCATAATGTGCTCACATTCATTCGGCATATTTATTTTTCCTCTGAGAAGTGAATTAAGCTGTAAAGTTTTTAAGTTTTACGATAGTGGCGTATATGTCACTTGTTTACCAATTGTAATGAGAAAGTGTTGGCTTGCAAGGCTTGGCCATCGTTGTTCTGTGCTCATGATGAAACTTTACAGGGGAATGTTGGTTATACCTTTGATGCATTGTTACAAAATGTGTTTTTCATCTCCTTCAAAAATTGAAAATGAACTGTGACTGGTTACAATCAAATCATCAAATTAGAAAGGTTAGATAAAATGTGATCAATTATTTTAAGATCAGCGCCCTGCCATCCTGAAATACTAGGAATAACATTCTCTCCTAATAAAAATAACCTTAAATAACAATAAAATAAAAAAACATGTATAGTTATGTAATCCAATCCTCATTTAGGTGGAGCTTTTGCTCATGTGACCTGTTTGCCAAAACTGTTGGGAAACTTTTGGCTTTATTTGCCTGGAATAAAATAATTTTTACTGAGATACCTAACATCCCCTGTTGATGCAGTGAACTTTTTAAGTGGATGTCTTTAGATCAATATAAATTAAGGTCAACCAATTTTTGGAAGAAAAAAAAATTAATTGCATTGTCTCTCAACTTTCAAGTTCTAAAACCCAGTACCATACTTTAAACATATTTCATTAAACTTTTTAAGTCTATTCTTTGAAAGGGTCTTGCAAAAAAAAAAAAAATGTTAAATTTAAGAGACCGGAAGTTAAGGGGAACTCATGGGTTCACTTAATAAATTTTCCTAGTGATAAGCAGTGCTTTGGATTTCTATTTAAATCTCTGCTTGTAAGAATATATTAAGTCAGAATTAGAAAGACCATTTTCAATGACATTAACACAAAAAAGTAAAGAATAAAACCTGGTCCATGCAGATCTGAGTAATTGCTGTGGCCCCAGGATCTGACAACTAGCATTCTAATATCCTTTAAAAAGCAACTTTTTGGGACAATGTGTCGAATAAGCATTTTTTGCAAGCCAACCTAGTTAATTAAATTCCTGATATACAAAGTTTTTTTGTTGGTTTTTTTTCAAATATTTTTACAAGTTAATTCATATTTAATTATCATTATATGGTATCAGTGCAGACAAATCTCCTTGGTCATTACAGACAGATTGAAACGTACTAAGTTGGGGAAATTTTATTTAAAAAATATTTTTAATAGAGTTTTTATTTTCCATTATTAATAATTAGTGAAAAAATAATATTTTGATTTTACAATGGTCATTATTGCCTGGTGAAAGACGCAACATACTTCAAAAACTAGGTATTCCAAGCTATCTTACTTTGTACAATTCATTGATATTGGCATAATGTTACACTTACGTCACAACTGAACTATGCTCTCCTCTATGACCATCAATCAAAATAGCAACAATGTTAAATTCTAGTGTGCTTTCAGCTACAGATTATAACAGGCAGTAAATAATTACTTTAAATTTTCAAATTTTTAATGTAAAAAAAAAAAAAAAAAAAAAGGTAACCTAAGCCAATTTTCTGAATGTTTAGAAAGTGATTGGTAAGAAAAGACTTAACACTGATTACTGTTAACAGTAACAGCTGGGAAATATGTATGTAAATTACTTGGTCAAAATATGTATGTAAACTTGTCATGGCTTTCAAAGTTATATCAGTTAGGAATATATACAAAATTATATTTTTAATTTCAAATTTTAAAAAGAAATTAAATTTTTTAATTAATTTTTTAAGAATCATAGGATAGGAAGTTGAAGCATGTGGCCCATTTGGCCCTCTTTAAGTGGATTGAATTTTTCCCTAATGGGAAGTTAAAAATCAAATTGTAATGCTATGGTAATTATGAATGCCAAAAACAAATTTCTCTGATGTGATCCTTGCAGTGTGACCATTATATAATAAAAATTTTGGTGATCCCAGGTGTAAATTATAAAGACAAAAACATTGATGAAGTTGAATTTGAGAAATTTCGAGGGAAACCACTAAGAATTCAATAAGAAAATGGCTGGAGTACCAAGTGCATGAAATTTACTAGAATAACCTTTACAGAAATATATAACTCCACATTGTACTAATATTCTATTTTCATTAATATTTTTTTTAATGTTGTCATTAAACAAAATATTCAAAGAGTAAGCTGGGTTAGCACTCATAATTATAATTTAATATTGTGAACAAATTTTAATGTTCCTGTACAGGCAATAATTGTTGCAATGGTCTCAGTTCTAACCTTCCCTATATTATTATTAATCCCAGAAAGTCTGGTGGGTCAGAAACATAACAAAAGCAAACACAATAGCATGTTGTTTTGTTTTTTTTTGTTAATGTAGGCTTGTATTTTGTAATATTTTTTAAACATGCTTTTTTTTCCAATCTGTTTTTTAAATAATTTTATTTGGTAGGATTTTAATTGATCATAACTGTTTTTAAAGATATCTGTTACTCATAAGTTTTTTTTTTGTTCCTCTTTTTTTTTTTTTTTTTTAATGAATCACACTTTTTTTTTTTTTTTTTTTTTTTTTTTTTTTTTTTTTTTTTTTTTGTTTTTTTTTTTTTTTTTTTTTTTTTTTTTTTTTTTTAATGAATCACACCAAGGATCATGTGTAGCAGGCTCTGTACATTTCTAGACATCTCATTATCTTCATAGACAAATATATATATATGCACCTGAAGAGTCTAATAAAATTTTCAGGATTTCAAAACATCTACCTCAGATTTTCATTCTTTTTGATGATGCTATTGTTTTACATATGCAGCAGTTTTTGTCTTCAAAATGCAAAATCCAGATAAAAGGAGCTTTTGGAAAGTCAAGTTCAACATTTATTACACTTTCTGTGGGTGTACTTAGTTTTGATGAGGAATGCACAGCTCAAATGTTTCATAGTGAAATATATAGGGAATGTGTTCCATCTTTACATTTACATGCTCTAAGAAAAAATCCCTCCCTCCCTCCTTCCACACCACCACAGATACTTAAAGCCAGGTTTTTTACCAAATAATTTCCACAGAATTTTTTGCCTCAATGAAATAATTTAATATCCAGATTATAACTTAACTATCTGGCTCAAGGGATTTATACTTCAGGTAATTTAAAAAGGCGCCATCCGTGTGTTATGCATGCATCAGTTTTTGATTTAGGAGATTTTGAAGATGATTGGGAGGGGTCTCATCCAAATATTTAAATGTTCATTTATGAACAAACTGTGCAATTATAACGTGACAAAAATGTTTAAGACAGTTTACGATGCCTTCCCCTAATTGCTTTGTAGTCATAATTGATTATAACAGGGGTTCCCTGTGAGTCGAACGACACTTTTACAGGGGTCACCTACGACCTTCAGAAAACACATATACGTAATTACTACTATATATATACTCTACAGCAGTGGTTCCCAAACGTTTAAGTTTGGCGGCCCGTTAAACAAGTTTTGCAATTTTCCAGGGACCGGTGCATGATTTATTTTTATACTTTTATTTCTATTTGACAATAAATATTTATGTTATGGGGACTGGCAGCGTTAGGCATGTGGACCGGTGAAGGTCCACGGACCGCCATTTGGGGACCACTGCTCTACAGTTATGAAGTAGCAACGAAAATAATTTTTTGGTTGGGGATCGCCACAACATCAGGAACTGTAGTCAAGGGTCCCAGCATTACAAAGGTTGAGAACCACTGGTTTATAAAAAAAAATTGATTATGGGCAAGGGGGTTTTGAGAAGCTCCTTTGTACAGACACACAAATTAATTAAGCTAAAGAAAGGACAAAAAAATTGAAATATTATATTGTTTATTTAATATTGATGATAAGTATTTATAAAGTGCACCTAAACATTTACAAATATTTTGAAATGAGATGGCTGTTGCTAGTCAGAACCTACCACAGTTTTGATCTAAGGTTGTGGTGATGTTACAGGTTGAGCTTTAGGGGATGACCAAGACTTCATGACACGTCTAAAACAACGGAGACCTTCAACCATAGGACTCTGCAAATAAATAAAAAACCTAAAAATGTTTTCCTACCTAACATAAATGTTAACATTTGGCCTACAGTTCAAGAGCATAAACAAAACAGATGGATTTTGTTCTTTTACAAAAAATATTTATAAAGTCAAATATTTAGTTGTTTATACTAAAAAAGACATTAATATTGAGTTCTAAAATATATTCAACATTTAAATGTCTCTAAAATTTCATTTCTAATGAATAGTTGACCCTTGCTGATGCTGTAAAGATTTAGTATTTAGAAACTTAGGCAAAAGAATTTAGAATCCACAGTTTGCCATGTTCCACAGGATCAACTGTTACTTGGTTTGAGTCAAAACTGGTAGAAATATCACAAACTTTGGGTGAGTAATGGGAAATTTATTAAATTGAAGTTCAATTTCATTCAATTTAGAGATTACATTCCAGATACGATAAGAGTTTTTCAGGGTTTGAAATCCAGTGCAAATGCCTTGTGGCTCCCACACAGTTCCTCTTAAATTTATTGAACCTAATAATAATCAAAATTGATTTTGAAGCATAACTTACAGTTTTCATAGCACTTGCCAGGCCAGTATTGTTGTCCATCAAACCTGGGGCAATGGTCCTGAGTGCTGCAATCCAGGCGGGGACAGAGTCACAACCAGAACTGTTATTTTTTATTGAAGGGGAAGTGGTTGTTGCAACTGGTATTAGTGACACTGCTGTTGGCTGTAGCCATGGGCACCAGTGGCTGTGTTCCTCAATTGGGTCAAATGTCTGCTTTACATGGATCTATAGGAAACACAAATAGCAACATTTCTATCCCAATACTTTTTAGTATATCTAACATCAGAGGTGTAGATAATACAAATAATTATGAATATGATATCATTTTTGTCAGAAGAGATAAGTATTTAGGGCTGAAAAATGTATACTAAAAGGCATTGAGAGAGTTCATGTGTACATACATGTGATTGGTCCTGAAATATTATTTGGATCCAACAGGGTTGAGTGGGTGGGTTATAAACGAAGTAAGGACATTTTTTGTGTATCTAATACATTGATGACCTTTAAGCCATTTATTTGGGAAATATAACAATTTTATATTCTGATTTGAGGACATACAAACGAATAAGGTGAATAAAGGCTAAAAATAGTGACTATACTGCCTGCTCCACTTTAATAATTAACACAAATCAAGGACATATTGGTTTGCTATATGAGAAAAAATGAAAATCCCCTATTTTCACATAAAACTTCAAATAATATGAAATTATTTGAAAAATATTGATAAAAAATAATGCAATATAAGTCATTAAATTTTACATACAGGCATCGATCTTCTTTTCTTTATTGGAGGCTCTCCAGGCTCTCCATCATCAACCTCTTTATCGTCAACATTGTCATTCTCTTCAGTTGCCTCCTGACTAAGTGAGTGAGATAGCAGAGACTGGAAGTTCCATAGACCAACTTTTCTCCTACACATTGAACACATCAGAACATCCTCATTTGACAGGCTGGGTTGAGGTAGAGTAAGTATGAGTTTCAAAGAAATTCAAAAATATATTTTCAGATACCCTCATTGAGGTGAACCTAATTGTGCTTTAAATCAAACTATTTATCTAAGCATTATGGATAATCATCAGTGGCATAGAAAGTGGGGTGCGGAGGGGCGGTTCACCCCCAGCAGAATCTTTTTACATGGAGGGAAAGTCTGCCCAGGGTGGCACTTTTTTCTTTATATGGAGGGGCAGCATTTTAAGCCAGCCATCTGCTTNGGGGGGGGGGGGGGGGATGTAAATGTTACTGAGGATAATTCAAATAATTTGATTGGATTATGAAATAAAAATACATTGGAGAGCAAATTCATTGAGTCATTCTGCATACTTTTCCATTTTTTTTAAAAAAGCTTCTTGGCTCTTCAGATCATGAAATATAAATTGAAAATAACTGACCTGCAAGACCAGCCAGTAAAAGCCAGTGTAGCCAGTTCTGGTGACACATCATGGTCTGGCATCAAATGACGGTTGCAGTAAGCTCCCCCTTGGCCCTCATCATAGTTCTTTGTTTTTTTTTAAAGTAAGGATAAATCTTTTATAATACTGATAATCAAATGGAAAATCTTTGAAATAATTATTTTGTAATATTTAATCAGTCAAAGTTTTTGAGTTCATTCAAGGTGTTCTTAACATATTGTCAAAATCATCATCCTGACTCTGTATCTTTTTGGGCTTGTGCCGTGCACCTATTCTTTAAATTAAAAAGATATTTGTAATGACAATTTTTGAAAATATTAAGACATACATAAACATGAAGTTGGTTGAAGTTAATACTGGGCAGTCTGTTTTGAATGGAGGTCAAAGCTTTAACTCTCTCAGTAAAACCAGTGACCAGAAAAGTTGGATTATCCATTGGAACATGACAGAAGTTATCTGAAAAATTAAAAAACACAGGTAAGCTCATTGCTTTGTCATTGTATTAAAAAAGATAAAAACATTGAACAAGACAATCAATTATTTAGCAAGATCTCAAAGTAAAAATGTGTATGTCAAAGAATGATCAGAAATTACCTGGACAGGGATATGCAGCAAGTACACAAAATTTATCATGTGATGCCAGTAAATTCTTTTTTAACTTTGTGTAACTTTCTTCATCTTTAAAAGAATCAAATTGAAAAATTTATTTTATGAGAGCAACACAAGATAAATATAGTATCAAATTTAGGTTATGAGTTTTTCACATTGAGAAAATGGTATTATTTATATCAGTGACCATACTTTATTATTATACTAGCCAATGTACCTGGTGTTGCTCACTTCTAAACCATTGTCAGCACACACATAAATTTATGACCATGTCTAAACACTTCACTAAAGAACCAATCAAAAATTTGTTTAATATTCTATTAAAAATCCAGTTTATAAAAACTCTTGTAATCATTGAATTTGGGGCCCTGACCATTTCAGTTAATAATAAATATTCAAGTCAGGCCAAGCAAAAAAAAAATGATTAAAGGACAATCAAACTTCTAAAAAATGTCTTATTCAAAAAAGTATTCACCAGTGCCAAAGCTGAGGCCCTTGATCAATCAAAATAAAATAGGATCCCTGACAAAAAGCCATTTCAAAAGTGGCTAATTTAGTTACCCTAAGATAGGAGCTCAATAAAATCATTCAGATAAACATTCAATTTAATTTTCAAATACATCCATCCCTGTGGCACTACAGCCCATTAGGCCTTTAGCCTGCCTCACTATTTCCTTCCACTCAGACCTAACTAATGCTTTTCTTTTCCATGCTTGGATTACCAGCTGCTGTAGATCTTTTTCCACATCATCCATCTAAGCCTAGGTCTGCCTTTGAGCCATTTTCCTCTGGGGTTTAGGTGATGAACCCTCTTCACTCTTCTGTCATTTGGCATTCTTTCTAACCGTCCTGCCCAGCATAGCCTGCCTTTTTTTTTTTTAAATTTCTGCTACTAGTGGGGGATCTTGATATAGACTGTACACACAAATACAGCCCATTAAGATCGGATGGCCAACTAGTCTTATGTTTAACTCCCCTTATACTATGTTACTTATAATGGTACAACGCATAATTCTCTATACTGAGTATGATCGCATTAAACAGTTTAAAAGTTATTTCAAATAGTTTTTGCAAGTACAATGTTCTACAAACATAGAATCAAACTTTATTTAAAATGTGTACACCAAACAAAAAAAAGACTGCCCGAAAGTGATTTTCTGATTTCAGCCGAAACCAAAACCAGGCCGAAAGTTAAAAATGACTTTTGGCCGAAACTGAAAGTAAACCGAAACTTAACTTTTCAGTTTCTGCCAAAAACGAAATTAAACTGAAAGTTGACTTTTCAGTTTTGGCCAAAACCGAAAGTTAATTTTTCAGTTTCTGCCAAAACCGAAATATTTAAATATTTCAATACTCGTTTTAGCACATGTTCTGCTCACCGCGAAAAATGATGAAACAACTTTTGGGGCAATTTTTATTTGTCTTAAATATTTAAATTAGTATTGTAATTTAAAAATTTAACTAAGGGAAGGGTAAAATTCATGCAAAATAAACCCTACTTTTAAAATATAATTACAACACTATCTAAACATATAAAGGGTATGGATTGAGAGCTTAGGCTATCTATTGTTTAATTGTATCACCCATTAAAATATCCACACACAAGACTTGAAGAAGCTCTTTTCTTCTGAGAACCCATACATTTTTTGTTGAAACTTGTGCTCTTATTGGTAAACCTGAAATTGTTTATTCATCTGCAATTATCATTGGTCAGCTAATTTTAGATTTGACTTAGCTTGAACAAAAGTTGAGCGAATGTTGTTTTGCTTGATAATACAGTCACAATACATAACTATTTTAGGAAAAAAGGCTTATGATTTAAATTAAAGGCTACTTTTGCCTAATTGTACACAATTGAAAAAGTAATGATGTTTTGTTATTTTTTAAAATATTACTAAAGGTTCCTTCTTTCCTTTCTATACATTTGTTTCCATACACTTCACACTTGATAAATTTGGTGTGATATTTTAAACTTTTATTTCGTTGTCAGTAAAAATATTTATGAGCACGATAACAATGAATGTCAATGAATTAATTAATTGAGAAAGGCTTGTGATCCCAAATTAAAAAGAATAATGTAAAAATTGATAAAGGAAATGTTACCATTTCACAATGCTAATGCTAGTTACCTTAGTCTATGACTACATTTAAGAGCAAGATAATGATAAATAAAAATGTATTTCACAAATAAATGACTTGAATAAGCCTAGTGTTCCCAATTTTAAAAAAAAAAATAATAAATAAATATTACCATTACCCATAGTTTCTTTTCCACAAAACTATTAACCTTTTCTTTTACCTTATTGAAATTTCATCTCTTAAAATATTGGACAAGTCAGTCATCATGCAACTGTGAACAATGTTCGCAAATTATTTGTTACATATTACTGATTACACCAATACGTCGCGCAATAATTAATATCGGATTGCCAGCTATCAGACAGAGTGACAATCTGACATCTGGTAGAGGACCGAAGGCATTTTTCACATTTGGCCAGATGGCCGAAAGTCTCTATCACTTTCGCCCAAAACCGAAAGTTAACTTTTCAGTTTCAGCCGAAACCGACACTAGGCCGAAAGTGATCAAATGGCAACTTTCGGCGCCAAAACCAAGCCGAAATTTGGTCGGTCCCTAAAAAAAAAAATTACCTGTGTCATACCTTGACTAAATGTCTCCAGGGGTGAACTCCTGAAATTGGGCCCTACACACACTACTTTAATGATTTTTTTTTAAAAACGTATATAATTAAAAAATACAGTGAAAACATTCTATAAATTAATACATATTTGAAAGGTGAAAGCACACAGTTCTGAATAAAGACTTATTAATAATGTATACACCAAAAATAACTTACATTGATTAAATCAGATTTGAGTGCCAATAGTTTGGTATTTTCAAGTCATTTGAGAATAATATATTTTATTCTTTACTCTATATATTTCACTATTTTGTAATTACAACTTTTGGGATAAAGGTATTGTGAGCAAACTTTCTAGGAACCATGTGTAGGTCCAGAGATATGTATATATATATGTATATAAAGTGAAAATTTGAGGGTTTTTTGTTGTTTATCCCGCATACATTTTTACATGGATTGATGGATCTTGACCAATTTGGCACATATATTCATCACTATTATCCGGGAGGAAATACTAGGGGGTTTAAAACTTTTAAGAACATTCATTTTGGGGCTGGGGACCCTAAATTCGTTTTTTTTCCTTATAGTTATATAAATAAAATTACCAACAAATACTCCTACATCGATGGATGTATCTTGACCAAACTTAGGACACATACACTTGATTATCCATATTCAGATACAGAAGGGTACTGAACTCATAATATCCATTACTCTCGTTCGTTGAAATACCAATAGGCTTAATTAGACAACACTATAGCTTCTGTGTGAATTGATGGATGTAGGCCTAGCTTGGTAGCAATACTGTCCATTAATGTATTGAAATATCGGTGGATTTAAAACTATACTCATAAATCAAACGGCTATTCTGACCTTACGATGATTCGCTCAGCCTTTCTGACCACACAATGATTCACTCAAAAACGTAACAGCTATTCTGACCACACAAAGATTCACTCAAAAACGTAACAACTAGTCTGACCACACAATGATTCATCAAACGCTTTGCTGCTGACCAATTTTGGGGAATAGCAAACTTTCAGGGACTTTCCAAAACAATATGTGTAATGCAATCAAAACAAATTTCCATTTATTTGGATTAATAAAAACAACTTATCTTATCTTATTAATAATATCCAATCCATTCAGTGTCGATCTAGAATTTTCCAGAAAGTTTGATAATTTAAAAAAATATATATCTATGGCATTTCAAACAGATTTTAATGGGACAACTTTTAAACTTTAACTCCATTATTTATCTGAATGACCTATATAGGACCCCTAAATCAAGCACTTAAACGGTACCTTATGGAATGGCCCCCCTCTTTTAATTTAAATGAAAATTGGTTATAGTTATGGCATTTAGAAGTAGAATTGTTCGCATTCGATGCAAAGTCACGTAATCTAGAATGATCCAGAAAGTTCTATATTGTTCCATGGGCATATATAGTGGGATCTAAAAGCTTATTGAGATGTTAGTTTAGTTCTATTTATTACTGTACTGTCGGAAATGGGATCCCCCTCAGGGTGGGATTGGGAACCAAGCGGGATTTAATCAAGATCAGGATCATTCCCACTGGGGATCAGGATCCTAACAGGAAATGAAATCTCTTTGAGACCGTATTTTATAAAAGTGTTTTTTAGAGGAGAAAATTGTAATATTTTTTCTTAGTGATGTATTTCTTACAGGCCCCTGATTTGGATTTTAGCTAAAAGGTTGTAGAAGTTGTTTGGTTTTTTTCTAATGAAATCCCCGGCCACGCCGGATATATTGGCTAGTATATAGATCAAAATAAACCAGTATAACAAAATATCAGAAAATTTTCAAAGAACATAAATTAAGAAAATATATATTCTTACAGGCTTCAAAATTTAACTTAGCGGGAAGCTGGCCACAGAGAAATGCCTTGCAACCTACACATTGTAGCATATCAACATCAACATTTTCCCAACCATAGCGTGCACATATAAGTGGGCTCAGATCAACAGGTTTACTAAACCAGGTCAACGCTTTAAAAGGTTAAGGAAAAACTTTCAGGTTTGTAAGTAGTACATGAAAAATTTGGAGAAAAAAAAGTTTAGGAAAAAATTAACATCTAAGTCATCAATTTCAACATCAAACAAAATGTATGAAATGAAAGTTTCGAAAAAATTTTAGCAAGGATATTGAGAAGGTATCTAGGCGCTGTACAAAACTGCAATGGCTTCTCAAGACACTTGTACTGCTATTGCTGCTGCTGATTTTAGCATCAGACTCCTTTCCATTTTGTGTATTATTTATTTCATCACTTGTCCTAAGAATAAGAAAAATACTGTTACGCACTGACTTGTATTGGGAGAAATTAATCTCCTATTTTAATTTTAATTGGCTCGTTGTAAACAGTGCCTAACAAAGGACGATACCAAATAATAAACAATATTAAGGATACGACCCAAAACAGTTTCTAGTTACAATTAATTAAGATTTATTATGTCTTAAGATAATTACAAAATAAAATAAAATAAAATTACAATCTTCAACTTACAGTATGGCAGATGTCGTACCGGTACACAGTTAATACAATTAGAAATAATGATGCCAA
>CAXITT010000003.1:2059914-2157031 GCA_964033795.1 Lymnaea stagnalis | reverse complement strand
CGTCCGTGCCTGTCAATCCCTTATATAGGTGGGTCTACCGACGCCCAAGCCCTGCCTTCGAGAAATTTCTAGAAAAATCAAAATCATTCTACAAAATACTATTTGGAACAGATTAATTATTTTTATTCGTTGGCGGCGTAAACAAGAAATACATCAAAGACCTAAGCCACAACCCTTTGTGAACACAGCGTCTCATGCGGGGTCAATCAGAGGGCACGCACGAGAAATATGATGTAAACAAGCTCTCTTTAACAATACAATTATACAAATTAATAGTTTATGCTTTTTTTGCATTGATATCAACAGTAAGCTTATGCAGACATGCTAAGCAACAGACCATCTCCACCTAAGCTGTATACGTGAACTTCTAGGTATAAGGTGGCAGGACAAAGTCCTTAATACAATTGTCCTACAGCAGGCTGACTTTATCAGCATCCAAAAGTTCATACAAAAAGGACAAGCCAGATGGGTAGAGCATGTTGTGAGAATGCTAGACAGCAGAGTTCCTGAACAACATATAGTCAGTAAACTCTACAGAGGGAACTGCTCAGCAGTTGGGCAGAAAAAACACTTTAAAGACTGTCAAAAAGCTTCGCTCAAATCCATGGACATAGATTTTAATTCATGGGAAACACTTACTATGGATAATACAAGCTGGCAAGGCAGACTCACTGTTAGGCACAATAGAGAGTAAACACACCACCCATGACCGAAGAAAGCAAACAGCAAGGAAAAGCAGGATCAACTCCAATCCATCTAGGACCCAAAAACATGTGTGTTCTGTATGCAGGAAAACTTTCCAGGCATAAATAGGACTAGCAAGCCGCCCGTGTAACACACAGTTGAACAAAGCCTTGGTCATCTTTGAAATGCAAAGAACAAAAAACACAAAACATATTTTTAACATAGCTTTGAGCTTTCTAATATAAAAATTATCTAGTTGACTTCTTACATAAGCATTAAATCATGAAAAACTCCAAAAGGGCATGTGCAAAGTCAGGATAAAAGAGGGGGTTGCGTATGGCACTGCTCCTACAGAAAAAAGAAGAATGCCAAAGTCATTGGATTCAGGAATGAAGCAGGCCAGTTTACTGGACATGAAGGATGGACACCAAAGCCTCAAAAGCATTTACAACTTGAGAGCAAATCATGGATCAGAGTTGGATACTGGAATATTTTTCTCTGATCTCAGACTGGAAATCGTGAATAAGCTTTACAAGAACTAAGATGCTGCAAGCTGAGTCTTTTGGATAAACCATTGCTTTACTCAATGATAATTCAAATTTCTGAGAATTAGATGATGAGGTTGGATATGAAAAAATTGAGGAAGTAGACGATGAAGAGTTATTTCATCAAAGGAAAATGGAAATCCACAAGCTCTATTTGACATCAAAATATGAAAATATGCAGGGCCAGATTAGTTACATAATCACCAATGGAAAATGGAGAAGCTGTTTGCAAAATATTTGAGCAATGTATCATGCTGATATCACAAGCAACAACAACCTTTTAAACTTAAACTCAGAAGGTGAAGGCAAAGATTGGTGATAGCAAGAAGCAATACTTAACATTGTGAACCAAAGATAATGGAAGATTTTGTTATTGCACTAAAAATATTTGCAGCAAAAATTTAGATGACACCATAATAAAAATTGATGACTTCAACAGAGCCATGGTCCATGGTAGTAGAAGAGAGGAAGTCCTGGGATATAGATTATTAGAGGAAGAAAAAGATGACAGAGTATGGGAGTGAGAAATGAAAGGAAGATAAAAAATTGAAGAAAGGAGACTACTGAACTTTATTGGTCTAAAAGAGAATCTCCAAATCTACAACACTTGGACTTGTTATATTTTTTCTTCTTAAGTATTAATTATTAATACTTCGCCGAAGCAAGGGACACTCCTAGTGAATTTGTATCGGAAATGGGCGTCGGCGCAATAGAATCCGAGTTTTTAATTTTTTCATGCGCATGTAATTTGAATAAATTAGGAGTCCTTTGGGCCCATAATTAAGGTTTGACTCCGCCCATTAAAGTTAGGAGAAATGTTGAACCACCATTGAGTTAATTTGTTCTTTATCTCAACTTTAAGTGAGGAAAATCTTATGTCAATATAAGGCATCTTCGTATTAAATAATTTGGTCTAAATATTCAAAGTAGGTCTTTCATATTAAAAGTAGGCCTGCATAATTTATGAAATACATGTGTGCAAAATTTCATTGGGATAGCTCATGAAACATTTTCACAATTCTCCTCAACGTTGACCTCATTATGCAAAGGTCACACAGGCCATAATTGGATTAGTGATCCCGCCCCCTTTTAAGTGGCGGAAAATGCCGATACTTAGCTTAGGAAATATTCATTATTACCTCTATATTACATCAAAATATTTGATAACTTGTTTTTCAGAATGCATTTTGAAGACATTTAAACTAGAATGTTTAAATTTGAGCTTTAAAAAGGAAAGCTTTAGTAAAGCTTTCCCTGACCAATGGTGTTAATAGTTTTTGAACACGGCAAATTCTTATGAATGAAACTTGAGGTAGTACTACAGCATAGCATTATGCAAATGGCTGTGAATGGTTTCCCATGACTTTTTGCACACTGTCAATTCTGATTGTTAATAATATGGACTCTACCGGGTTTTAAAAACTCAAATTTAAAAATTCTATATTTTGATGTTTGTAGAGGTAATAATGAATATTTCCTAACAGGGTTCATACAGAATTCAAGGTCTAGAATTCACAAACTTTTCCCAAACCTTCAAAGACCTTTGTTTTAAAATTCAAAGACCTATTTATTATCATATAAGGTACCGTACTAAAGAGAAAAAAAAAGAAACAAAAATTAACCTAATGATAGAATAGATTCTAAATTCTTTATAATTATATACAATATATACATAATATTCAGCTTATCCATGTAGAGAAATTGGTTTTAGGAAATATAACACAAGTATTTATAGTGGTTTATACATTTGAATCAGCTAGTGTTCAAATGTAATTTTTTTAATTAATAGTTAAAACATCATTATCATGATGAATCATCAGCTACAGACCAATAAGGAAATGTCGTAGACAAAATATTTTAAATGTCTTGACTGTCCATTTGTATCCAGATGCTTTGAAAAATTTCCAGTTCACTACAGGGCCATCCATAGTCATTTGTAAAAATCCCCTGAGTCCAAGGTGTGTGATAATCAGACTTATTTTTTCCAATATGCTTTCAGCAGTGGCATGTCTAAAAAAATGAGATGAAAGGAGAAATGAACTATTTACATCCCAGATGTGAATATAAATATCCATTTGTTATCTATAAAATCTCTCCAATGAAGGTTTCATATTTTGACACATACATTGGCCGCTTGACTGAGAAGTTGCAGAACTGGACACCTAAGATAGGTGATAAAGCTGAAGTCTCATCAGATGATTGACATTTTAAAAATATTTTCGCCCTGAATAGTTGATATCAATATTTCTATCATAGTGAAGCAGTAATGACTTGTTCAATCATTATCATGATAGCTGTCTGACCATCAGTCTTTAAAGGAACTGTTGGGCACTATTTTGTTGAGCCTTGATCTGGAATAGTAAAACAAAAATAATATGTGAAAAGAAATATATTTACATTATTATATAAATATTAATACTATTATGTTTATAATTTACAGTAAGGCATACATCATATTCATATAGACTATATTATACCTGTACTAAACTACAGTAATATAGAGTCAGAAGAGATACTAAGATATGCATTTAATGCACAGTCAAGATTTCCTGCAGGGGAATGCATCATTGATCACCCCACATTTTCGGAGTTTCCAAAGGAACCCCCCCCTCCCCCCACACAACACCTTTTTTTTTACAAAAAAAAACAACAAAAAAACTTTGCCAACACCACTATGCTTATGAATAATAGTATAATACCCTTAAGTATACCCAAAGCACGGGAGTGCATAACTATAAATGACTATAACTTTAACTGAGGACTAAGTAACCATATACTTATACAGTTATGTTTGGCTCACTGAATCGATGTATCAAGACCAACTCCAATCAGCCCATCAAATAATTTTATTTTATTTTATTAACTTTTAAATGAATTTCCGAAATCAGCCGTAAACTAGCTAACTAATCTACGCAAAAATAACATAACAAAATAACTTGATCATAATAGCCTTTTTACAATTTGAAGACCTAGTCCATAATTAAGTGTAAAGTGAACTTAAAGTCTTTAATAAAAAGTTAAAGGCTGCCTAGCGCTAAAAAAAAATACATATACAGTAAAACAGTTAAAAATCAACTTATGAAGACTACGCCATAACAAAGTACGTTAAGCTTAGTCATTTACGAGAGCGCTTGGCAAGTAGTTTTCTATTTATAATGGTTAACTCACAATTGAAAACTAGGTTCAAATAATTATTTAACATATTATTTACATTTTACTTACCCAAACATTCGAACATCTCTTGATCAGCGATGTGAACAGAAATTTAATAATTCTGGTCTATCGAAGTTGTACAGTACCGTATTAAAACTTGTAGAGCTCAAAACGCATGCACAAAAAAAAGGGGAAACCACTAGCATTTGACAAAGTTCTTTTGATAACACTAACAAAAAGGCTAAAAATAGACGAGATCGGCGATTAACGTCAATTTTCATGGCATCAAAAGCTATATTTATTATGTTTTACAAATTAAAAAATTCCAGACTATCTGAAAAATTTCCTTACTAGAAGGCCAATTTTCCAAGTTTTAACGACCGGGAAAATTATTCAATAAATTCTAGATTAATTCCCGTTTTCCCGACTGATATACTCGTTAAGATTAATTTGATTGGCTTAAACAAATCTACTGACCAATGAACTAATTCCTTTCTCGCATGGTTATGGATCATTATGAAATGCGCACTGTGCATGTCAGTAAAATTGGAAACTTGTTTCGCTTTCGGTTTTTTTCTTTTCAAATTTTTTAAATCTTTTTTCCTAAACTTTCAAAGACTGTGACATTTTTTGCCAATTTTCCCAAACTTACCAGGCCCTGGAAATTTTATTTTATTTTCCCCAAACCTTCAAAGACCTTTAAAGACTGTGCGAACCCTGAGCTAACTATCTACGTTTTCCGCCATTTAAAAGGGGGCGGGATCACAAATCCAAAATGGCCTGTGCGACCTTTGCATAATGAGGTCAACTTTGAGGAGAATTGTGAAAATGTTTCATGATCTAACTCAATGAAATTTTGCACACATGTACTTCAACAAAATATGCAGGCCTACTTTTAATATGAAAGACGACTTTGAATATTTAGACCATAATTTTTTAATGCGAAGATGCCTTATATGACATAAGATTTTCCTTACATAACGTTGATATAAAGAAAAAATTAACTCAATGGGAATGTAGTTCATCATTTCTCCTAACGTTAATGGGTGGAGTCAGACCTTAATTATAGGCCAAAAAGGACTCCTAATTTATTCAAATTACATGCACATGAAAAATTAAAAACTCGGATTCTATTGCGCCGATGCCCATTTCCGATCCAAATTTGCTAGGAGTGTCCTTTGCTACGGCGGAGTATCTAGTCAATGTATCCCGAAACCTAACCTGAACCCTAAAATGTATCCCTAAACCTAACCTGAACCCTAAATGTATCCCTAAACCTAACCTGAACCCTAATTCACGGCAACTTTAATAAACACGCAAATGACGTCATAGCATGGTGATATCTCTTACTCTTAGCTTTAGTGCCTTTAGCCGAACTCAGTTACTCAGACACGGTTCCAATAATATACATTATTATTATTATACATATATTACTTTTTATAATTATTATATATAAATTATATAAGCACTTGCAAGTGGAGGCAGGGAAAGTTCAGTGACTGGGTCACTGGGTGGTGACCATGGTGATGGCTGAACATAGGCATATCGATAAACGCTTGCGCATTCAGTTTGCGCATATGGAAAAAAGATGCAAAAACTGAAGTGGCCATCTTACAATAGCATCTACGGTGACCTCGGATTTATGCGTTTTACATCACAGTTTCCTATTTGTACATTTATTTTGTCATCAATTACGATAAATATTTTTCTTCCGGTGACGCACATATCTTTAGACCAACTTGCTTTACCTCTGTTCTTTTTTTGTGTCACTTTGACCGTACGGTAATCTATAAAAATTTATAAATACTCCGTTTTAGCAATAAAATGACATTAAAACCTTTAAAAACGAGTTAAGCATTCAAATGGGGTGGGGAAACTTTTAACTTTGAAATAGTCCATATTCTATTTTCTAGGTTAATATAAACCTTTCATATGTTCATCACGCTCTCATCACAGGAGGGAAAAAATAAATTTCTCCATATTTTGTATCTTCACCGGAATTTAAATTCGCTCTCGGTATCAGTCAAAAGAGTTTTAATATTCCATAATCTTTTAATATCTGAATAAATCTAAGTTAATTGTAATTTTAGAATACAGAAATCGAAAATATACATAAAATCTGATATAAGTTTGCTCCCACCTACTATTTATAGACCTACTACTACAATTTAACTATAATTTATAAGTCTATTCTTCTAACTGAACAAAAAAAAACACGCTTCCAGGCTACATAACAGCTGAGAGAACACATTGCACAGAGCCATTTATTTTGCAAAATTTAATTAAAACAGAGAATTAAAGACGGACTGAAAGTGGATGATGACTGAAATAATATTAATAAGATTTGACTCAAATTTTGAACAATCATAGTCATAGTCGTCATAGTACTCATAGTCATAGAATCAGAGAATATAGAAATATTTAATTTTTATTCTTCTGACTCTGACAAAATTCAAGGACTTAACAAATGCAAATGGTTTACTAGCTTTAGCCTACATTATTAAACTATTGGCAATTTTAAATATACTTACGCTTTATCAGGTGATTTATTAGAATTTATGAGAAACGAAGACAGAATATTTTTTACTTTCTCTGGAGTTATAATGGTATCATCCATTTCTGTTGACTGTAACAATTTCACTAAATATCACTAAAGAGCTACTCTAAAAGACTTATCTATTCGGATGTATAACTTTAACTTGAACTGCTCCTGACTATAAATACGTAAAAGGAATAGTTATTTTTTTTAATATTTTTTTAAATATACAAATTATTATTTGAGAAAAGAAACTTAATTTTATTTAATATGAATGGGAGTGGAGCCTACGTAATTTAGCATTACCCTATCACTGAAAAATTTATTGAAATAAAAGCAATCTTTATATCTTTTTTTTTCAATCTGAATGCCAATTTAACCAGTGATTAGGCCTAATTAAATCTTACAAATTTTGTTGAGAAATTACATGTTGAAATGCAAAAAGGAGTTAATTAGTTAGAGAGTAATAATGGGTCTACAATACAATTATCATTTTGGTATTAATAATACTGCCAATAAATATATGGATTGAAATAAATTAGTCAATATCTTATACTTATTATTATTGGTTTGTGTTGTCTTTGAATTTTTAGAGTAAGTTAATTATAAATGTACCAAAATATGATGTCAAGATTACGTTTAAAATAAAAAGGAACACCTAATCAGGATATCAAAACATTTCGTTAAAAAAATGTTCGCCCTATCATATTTTTTTTCTCTTTTAACAACAATAAACCGAGGTATGGCAAACGACAAATAGCAAAGAGACCAAGTTTTATTAGGGATTAATCGCCCCTAGCGGTAGCAACTATTTATGATGGCGGATGCGTATGCAAAGAGAATTAATTCAAATGAGGAGCGTTCCTAGTTACGAGAATGAAAAAACTTTGGAAAAAAATTAAAGGAAAAGACCGAAGTGGCGAATCGTCTCCCAAATCTGGCTCTACGCGAGGATCTTTGGCTTCTCTGAACATTTGTTATGATGTGAAAGAAAAAGATTTAGGAAAACTTCACAAAGCTGCATGGAATGGCGACGAGGAGAAAGTAAAGCAGCTTGTAAGGAAAGATCCTAGTCCTTTAGATAAAGAAAAAAGGTAGATATTTTAGTATTTATACATGAATAAATTTAATCACTGTTATCACATTATCATTGATTTATCTTAGTCATAATTGACACCATTTGTGTAACTTTACGTACCCGGTATCTTGAAAGAAATTTTGAATTGCCAAAAATGAAATGATGATGATGTCTAATGATACTATTGATACTGATACTTATACAACCTTTTAAAATGGTCTGCTCTAAAATCTGTGCAAAAACACCAATTTCATCTTTCTGTCTTTTATAGAAATGAAGTTATGATTTTATTTATTTTTTGTTGAATTTTTTAAACCCTCTTTATTTATCTTTGTCTTTAACTGTGAAAACTTGTAACTAACTTTCCCAATTTCTGCCTTATTTTGCACACAATTTTTTTGGAAGTGTCTGCATGTCCGGCAAACGGACGAACAAGTTCTCGAGAAATTCGTCCGGCTACTACGTTACATGACTTGTCCGAAATACTGAGAGCGAGAGAGAAAGGATAAAAATGATAGTGATGGTGATAAAGAATTAAAACGGGGAGGTCGATAGTTCACAAAGAAATAGACCCTACATCTTAATATAGGGCCAACATAGTGTGCTGCTGGGGTAGCCTACTTCTCACGCAATATTAATTGCCTAACATAAAACTTTTTTGACGTAGGTCTATTGAAAGTCAACTGGCAGGTATTGGTCTTATTTTGTTTCGTTCATATTTTAAATTTAGGCTACTAGGTAGAGCTATATAAGATATTTAAACTAGAGACGTAGCTGGGGGGGGGCAGATGTCCCTGGGCACCAGACTAGTTAGGGACGCCAAAATGTGCTTTGATATTATTTTACTGATAAAAATAATGGGTTTCAGAGTTGAAAAAAGAGTGGGGGGAGTGCTTTAAAATTAATCTTGTCTCTGGGCGCCAAACACTCTAGCTACGCCTCTGAATTAAACCAATATAATGGATTTTTTTTTTGAAGAGTCGAATTCAAAAAGACTACTGTATAGTTATATAGGCCTACTAGTATTATAATAGTTTTAATTCAAAGTCAAAAGTTTATGATACACTTTATTTATCACAGAGCATTTGAAAGTATCTCAGAGCATTTGAAAATATTACTGTTACGCACTGGCTTCTATTGTAAGAAATTAATCTCCTATTTTAAATTGATGGCTGGTTCAAACAGTGCATAACAAAGGATGATACCATAGAGAAATACCAATAACAAAAATACGACACCCAAAACAGTATCAATTACAATTAATAAGATTTAAATTAGTAATTATAAAACAAAAGAAAATATAATTACAAATGATCAACTTGCAGAGTATGGTTAGATCTTGTACCGGTACACAGAGAATACAATGTGCCAATT
Source organism: Lymnaea stagnalis (assembly GCA_964033795.1). Lineage (NCBI taxonomy): Eukaryota > Metazoa > Mollusca > Gastropoda > Lymnaeidae > Lymnaea > Lymnaea stagnalis. The sequence continues at coordinate 2,147,661 of CAXITT010000003.1, read as the reverse complement.
AATAATGTGCAATGACGTAAGCGAATAAACACATAAGTACACAAAGAATAATACACGTCTCGTGAAGTTAAAATATATCTATCTGAATCTCCCTCCCTCTCTGTGCCTGTCAATCCTTTATATATGTGGGTCTACCGACGCGTCTAGAAACACCCTTACTTTTCTAATACAATCGAGAACCTTCGAAAAGACACTAGTAGACATACTAACCATGTTTAATTGGAAGTCGGTAATAAACAAGATACATCAAAGAGATTTAACCACGCCCACAACAAACGTTACTGTCTGCTAGGAGTCTAATGCGGGGTTAAAGAAAGTTCACGCACGGGAATATGTGTACTACATAACAATTACCATATTCAGTATTTATTTATTATCTAGGATCGGCTGAATAATATATATACACAACATTGGATTATCGTATGCAATGCAACTATGTGTCAAGGTAACAGCAGTTTTTTTTTTTGTTGCAACAATGGAAAAGTCAACTATCAATGCCGAAAAGCTATATTACAGTGTGATGAATTATGATTGAATAGGAGACTTACAGATACAGAAATGTTCTTCAAAGTAAATTTAGTTTCCTGCACATAGACATAATCATCAATCAGGCTGTTAATCATTTAAGAACAGAATATTGAGCCTAAAAAAGACAGTTCCTGTACAGAGAATGATCTTTACATTGTACATCTACACCTACCACTGCAGTGCATAGTTAAAACTGTTGTGTACTGTATGCCAACCAAGAGAGAGTAAAAGCAAGGAAATCTCTGAAGACTCTGACAGAGACATTTTGAGAGGACCTTAATAAAAATTAGACATCAGTTTTAAAAATATTTAGAAATATGTCTGCTAGACATTTAGAAAACTGGTAATCAATAGTTGCAAAAAAAGTTACCAGGTCAATTATTCTACACTTCCAAAAATGTTTCACTGGGCAGCACTTTTATAAGGACAAACTGCTGGCTCTGCATCAAAATTGATATTTATAAGAATAATCTTTTTTTTTAAATGTCAGCTCATGGCAGTGATGTTTTATGTGTACAGAAGAATTGCTGCTCCAGAATTGTTTATTTTTGAAGTAGCTATGCATTTTATAAATAAGTTTAGTTTACTAGTAATTTATGTTTTTATATGATTTCAGAACTCCTCTTCATCTAGCATGTGTTCGTGGACATGTGTATGTTGTACAACTATTATTAGAATGGAAAGCAAAACCAAACATTGGTGACAGCCAGGCAAGGACACCTCTTATGCGTGTAAGTTGTTTTTCCTTTTGTTAATGACTTGTACATCAAATAATGTATTAGACATTTCTTGCATTCACTGCCGCAGTTATCCACATATTATTTTCCCAACATTTGCTGTCCTGATTACTGTTAAGAAACACAATTAAGAGGATATAAGACTCACTTATCAACCTTTTAAAAAATAACTCATAAATTGTAGGAAAAATACTATTCTTGATTTAGGAAAAGGTGGTATCATCTTCTGCTTTCCTATTTGTGGCATTTACATTGAACTGTAAACTAAACTGAACCACTTCTGCATGCATTAATTTTTGAGGTTATCATTTGAGAGCCAAGTCACTCACTGACAGTTTGTTTGTAAATAAAGTCCTAAAGCAGTAAAAGACATTAGAAGAAAACATATAATTTGGCACAATTACTTTTTATTGAAACATTGATCTTATTAACAGTTAAAACTCTACTACATGGTATATGGCAAATATTTCTTTATAAGTTTTAGTTTAAAAAGCTTCTCTCACACGAAGCCACAGACAAGCAGATAGTAGAATAAATTGTACACTAAATGGGAGGATAGGAAGAGATTTTAGGACTTCGCTTTCGCCTGTGAATTTCAAACTCTAAATATTGACCCATCTTTGGCTTTGTTGAGATTACTCTCTGCTGCTTTCAGGTCCCTTCACAGGCCATGTATTTCAATTACAACTTCACTCTCGGAGAACTCTTAGAAACTTACCAGTTTTCAAATGCACACCAGAATTCGTCTTCAGTCGCCATTAGTAGCTTTAACAGTGTGAAACTTAATTATTTGCTACATCCTTGATGGCTCTTTGTCTCATCTGGAGTTCAAAAGGAAAATGATCTATTCACAACAGCATTGCCCTCATGTTTCTTTTCTTCAGACCCTCTAGACTTCCACCACAAACCTCCTCAAAGTCCGCCTGCCCCGGGGCATCCTGCTTTGGTGACACTTTGTTCCGGTGGCACCATGCTCTGGTGGCTTCCTGTTCTAATGTCACCTGGCTTTGTTTTCACCCTATTCTGGTGACATGCTGTTCTTGTATTTAAGTTAAATGAGTTCTGTTATGAAACCGACTGGAGCGACCTCTGTCAAAAATGCATTTTCTATTTGGTGTCACCTCCCTGCGACGGCACTACCCGGCGCAGATGCATCCCCCTAGTGATGCAACTGGTTGGAATTTTATCCTTTTAGGAATAGTTTTAAGAAAGATGATTTTATTTTTAATGTAAGGCAACCTACTTTCTCCTGAGTTTCCAGGCTCATTAACATTAGCAGTTTCCATTATAGCAAGTTTTTTAATCTCATAGATAAAAGTAACTTTCTTCTAAGGATCTATTTTAAATCATTTGTATTTTTTCCTCAATGCAATATGCAATTACACACCAAATATGTCTTATTACCTAACAGATTGTTAGGTGATTGTCAAATATTCCGCCTGGTCTGATATATTCTGATGGCAAATATTTTGTCCAACCGTATGTCAGAGTAGTTTGTTTCGGATCTCGTCTCTCACTTGGTCAATTAACTCAAACACTGAATAATTCATTGTACACCAACATCCACTTGGTACACAACGATGTTACTACATAATTATCCATCAGAAAATATTATCCGGCAAAAAACCCCACAGCGAATCTAACCCAAAATACTATCTCACTCTGATGCTCCAAATCATTCTCACCCTTTATAACACAAAAATCTAAGCACTCGTCCTTGACATGAAAAGAGTTCCCACTCACACACTAAACTTAACTGTCAACATCACCATACACACTACACCTCTGATGCCATGACCTTGACAGTGATCTGTTTTTTTTTATTTTTGGCTTATTTCTACCAACTATGTTGTAGTTAAGATCATGCCTCATTTCTATGAAAAAGAACAGAATATTTTTGAGGTGTCTCTATTCAAAATATGTGTGTGTTACATATTCTATTTTTTTTATTGTAATATTATAAGAAATGAGACACAAATAGTTTATTTAAGTAAAACAGTATCACCAGGCTTTAATTAAAAGACAAACTACACATTTATATGTTTGGTTAATGCCTTCATCAGTAACACAAAAGCAAATTTCATAGAAAAGCAAAACATGAATCACTTTTTAAAATAAGAAATAATTATTATAGATAATATTTAAATTGGATGGGAATTTAGACATGTCTTTATTATGCGAGAAATGTTACATCATTTACTTTATAATTGTGGGATACTCACTATCATTGCTTTTTTTTTTTAAATTTCAAATTCATATTTTGTTGTTACTTATCATGACAAAATACAGTCACTGACAAATTAATAAAGGTTCACACTTATTTAAGATTTAAAGGAATTGTAAATTGAATATAACTTTGTTTTAGTTATTATCTGGCTGTTTATTTGTGGATTTCCCTTGGGAAAATAGTTTTTTGCTGCTTGAAGGTAATTTTCTTTCAGATTTCTGCACCACATTCATTAAGGTTAAAACATCTTGGTAAATCAGGTCAAACAAATCTCATAGGAATTTATTCTTAACATAATACTGAAATCATTTTCATGCTTGCTCTGGAATGTTATTGATCCATGGAGAAACCATAAGACTAAATGCCTGGCATTCCATTGATTGAGATAAGATTATCTGGGTATTGCTGTGCAGAGGTTTAAATGTATATCTATACATTAGAATATATCTAGCAGTGGGGGGTAGAGGTGTGACTTACCATGCTGACAAGACATTTAAATTAATGAGATTTTAAAGACACAGTTGGAAGATAAGGACCAGACAGAATTCTTCTATTTAAAATAGATTATTGATGAAGATGAACAAATAAAATTAATTTGCAAAAGACAGATCCTACCATTTAAACAGATATGTTAAAATGCACCCTACATTTTTGCTAGGGTAGTGAAAATTTATAATATTATAACAGAAGTTTTGAAATAACATGAGATAAGATTCTTTTATTGATCCAAATAAATGGAAAAGTTTTTTTTTTTTTATTACAATGTACTTATTCATTTTCAGCAGATGCATAAATATTCTTACAAAGACAAACATTTTTAAACTAGAACAATTTAATGCAAGACATCTCAGGTATTTCTCAAGTTCAAAAATCATCCATCATACGCCATGAAAACTTAATTAGTGATAATATTGACCTTAAGGTCGATTGTTTAGATGTTGTAACAGCCGGGAGAGCACACTTATCTTGTATAACATGTTTTCGGGCATCACTTTATAAATTATTGCCAGAACAAACGAATTTTTAAATCCCTTTAAAGTTTTACTTTTATGGCTAAATGGAGGAGACGGTAAAATGTTCATTAAATTACTTTGATATGGGGTTAGAGGTTTGTAGGGTGGTAAATAGAAGGGTTTGAGGGCGAAGGTTATAAGGCAGGGGTTTGGGAATGGTATTGGGGGAGTAAGGAGGAAAAACAACAGAATTTCAACGTTTTTTTTTTGTGTTTTTTTTTTTACAAACCTGGATTATAACTTCTTTATTGAATACCAAGTTAAAAAATGTGTATACTTCACTCTTTTGTGGTTTTAAAATTTAAATTGATTTCTTAACCAAATATATAATTAAAATTGTTGCTCATTGTTTTATGTTGGTTTTCACATTTGTGTGTGTGTGTGGTTGTAGCTCCTTTTCACATTTGTAATGGAAGTAAAGATGGAAATCGAGCCCTCTTTCAGCAGTTTGGGTTCAGTTCATTTACATTTCAGTAACAATTTAAGTTTGGTTTTTGGGCTAATGATCATTCGAGATGCCACGACTTCAGGTTAGGCATATGGATCGATTTAGGGTTCAGATTAGGCATAGGGATCGATTTAGGGTTCAGGTTAAGCATAGGGATTGATTTAGGGTTCAGGTTAGGAATAAGGGTCGATTTTTGGTTAAGGTTAGGCATAGGGGTCAACCAAGATGACGGCGATTGACAAAATAGTGGCATCCATACTCACCATTTACCGGTTTTTGTAACAAGTAAAGCTCTGGTTCTGTTTGGCAACAACTCAAGTTAAAAAGTTAAAAGTAATGATCGCAATTTTGAAATTAGTTTGGGTTACGTACCATTATGATGCTTAACAAATTTAATCAGTTGTTTTAAAATTTGGCTCATTTGATGAACAATACGTAGTGACAGACTGAAAACCAGTATACAAAGAAAAATGATACCAAAGCTAGAGATATTAGCAATAAATTTAATTATGCTGTAAAGTTGATTTAAAAATTTAGAAATAAAACTATATTAACTTACAGCCCAGTAAATGAAAAAGTGTAATAGTAGAAAGGTACATATATTAATCCATAGAAATGAAAAATCTGGTAAGTTTTGTAGGGCTCCTGTAAGTCTCGTAAAAAGTCTCCCGGTCACAGTCGACCATCATAGTTATAGTGAGGGAGGGAGGGAGAACCCTCCAGAACAGAAATTCTAGAAATTTATTAAACAAGGAGTACTTCTCCCTCTATATCTTATAATGTAGACCCTTCTGAAAATGTAAAAAAACTTTCCCAATCAATGGCAGTGGGGGGAAAAGCGTGGCAGTGTTAATTGTTGATGTCAAAAACAGAGGGGGAGGTAAGGCTCCTGGTGAACAAAACTAGGTCAACACACAGGCTATAACATCTAAACACAATCATTGACACTTAGGCGTCTTAGGTAGATATCCTCTACTTTTTGTTTTAGACCCGCTCAGCAAGCCCTTGAGTTATTTTTAAGGAATGAGCTTTCTATTTTTTAAAATCATATCCAGATAAATGCAGCTAGGGAGATAATAAGTTTGAATCAGTTATAAGCTTACCCACAGTCCATAGCTGAAACTGAACACTGGAAAGGTTATCGCATTAATGTAATTTCTCATAGTTTTAAATCTGGTGTCTCAATATTTTGAGGGTGGTATCAAATTAATTAAGTTTAAGAACATATCCTTTTATTTATCCCACTTTAAGCTCTAAAAATTGAATATAACAAACTAAAACAGATTTTTGTTGTTTTTAGATTAAATGTAGTATGTTGGAGAAATGATTCTTACACACACACATACATGAAAAAAATATTTGAAATTATAAGATCTCTCAGAGTTTTTTATTCATTTACACCTTGTGTACTTTGACTAATCTCCAGGCTGTTGAGTGCCAGCAAGAAGGTTGTGTCAAGCTACTCCTCGGTGAACATGTGGACATTGACACTGTAGACCTCCAGGGCCTCACGCCCTTACATCTGGCAGTGGAGTCAGGGAACACAACCATCATCAAAGATCTGATTAAAGCTGGAGCTTCACTTAATATCAAAGATAAGGTAACTGTGCTCATTTCTCACATTTGACTAAAGGAATAGGGCAGTTCAGCACATTTCTAGCATTCAGTATCGGTTGGGGCAGTTCAGCTTATTTCAAACATTCAGTATTGAATGGGGCAGTTCAGCTCATTTCAAACATTCAGTATTGGATGGGGCAGTTCAGCTCATTTCTAACATTCAGTATTGGATGGGGCAGTTCAGCTCATTTCTAACATTCAGTATTGAATGGGGCAGTTCAGCTCATTTCTAACATTCAGTATTGGATGGGGCAGTTCAGCTCATTTCTAACATTCAGTATTGAATGGGGCAGTTCAGCTCATTTCTAACATTCAGTATTGGATGGGGCAGTTCAGCTCATTTCTAACATTCAGTATTGAATGGGGCAGTTCAGCTCATTTCTAACATTCAGTTTTGGGCAGGGCAGATGAGTTTATTTCTCTTATTTAGCTATTGGATTGTTAGGTTGAGCTAGGCTTTTTTAACCGGGGTTCCGTTGAACCTAAGGGTTCCATAAGCACCAGCCGGTGGTCTGTAATAATATAAAAATAATGCCTGAAATCTCCAGGGACCAAGTCTGATAGTGCTGTCACTGTTTGGTAATGAGTCATCGTTGATCCACTTATCTACTTTAGATGTTGTCCAATAGTTCAAATGCATCAGATAAATTGAGCAACGCTTAACAACAAGATAAAGCGCACAATAATGTGGCGAACTTTGATTGGGCGCTAAGCTCGAATAAAAAACAAACCGCTACATTAGAGAAAAGTTCAAGATGAGTGACAAAGCTCAAGAAGCAAGTTATGCTGTAGCAGATATCATTGAAAAGAAAATGAAATCGCATACTGTTATGTAGTACACTTTTCCCCCGTGCTTGAACTTTGTTTCACCCCACATTAGATTCCTAGCAGACGGTAGCGTTTGTTGTGGGCGTGGCTCAGCCTTTCATGTATCAAGTTTACTACCGACTTCCAATTAATCATGGTTAGTATGTCTACTAGTATCTTATGGAAAGTTTTTGATTGTATAAGAAAAGTAAGGGCGTTTCTAGAATGTCGATAGACCTACATATATTCAGGATTGACAGGCACAGAGAGAGATGGATATATATTTTTAACTTCACGAGACGTGTATTATTCTTTGTGTACTTATATATTTTTCGATTCTCTCTGGCATATTCCCTCCCATTTTTAAACGGTCGATTGTCCTGCCCCTCCTAAAGAAACCCTCACTTGATCCAAACACACTCAAGAATTACCGCCCCGTCAGCAACCTCTCCTTTCTCTCAAAAATCATAGAAAAACTCATACTCTCTCAGCTCTCTGGCTATCTTCATTCTCGCAATCTCTATCCTTCCTCTCAGTCCGCCTACCGACTTGGTCATAGCACAGAAACAGCACTGGTCCGAGTCATGAGTGACCTCCTGCGCGCGATGGACGATGGCAAACTCTCTATTCTCACTCTGTTAGATCTCTCTGCTGCATTTGATACCATTGACCACCAGATTCTTCTTGACCGCCTTCATCTTTCTTTCGGACTTACTGGCTCAGCTTTAAACTGGTTTCAATCATATCTTTCTGACAGAACTCAAAAAGTCTCTATTTCCAACCGCTCTTCCAAACCTTCAGCCCTGTCTATTGGAGTTCCTCAAGGATCGGTCCTTGGGCCGGTCCTTTTCATCCTCTACACTAAACCTCTATCATCTCTCATTAGCCACCACTCAGTTTCCAGTCAATCCTTTGCTGATGACACTCAAATCAGTGACTCTTGCTTTCCTGATCAACTAACTAACGCACATATTCTGGTGAAGGTCTGAGATTACTCTCTTATGACCCCGGCTAGTAAATTGGCTGATCAACTTGATGCCACAATCCTTCGCATACAGGAGTGCGTGGACGATGTAAAGCGTTGGATGACTTGCAACAAACTGAAGCTAAATGATGATAAAACGGGAATCCTTCTCATCCACTCTCAAAACAAACCTCTCCCTCCATTCGCTCCTTCTTCTATATCTATTGGCAACTCTGACATTACACTCTCTCCCTCTGCCAGAAACCTTGGAGTCACGCTTACGGACACCCTCTCCATGGAGAAACATGTCACGAATATATGCAGATCAGCAAATAACGAAATTAGAAAAATCAGCACCATTAGACACCTCCTCTCCTTTGATGCCACAAAAACTCTCGTCTCTTCACTCATTCTTTCAAAATTTGACTACTGTAACATTCTTCTCTCAGGCATTCCTCAACACCACATAGAAAAACTTCAGAAGGCACAGAACTCAGCATGCAGACTCATTTTTCTGAACTGTTGCTTCCTTACATCCCCACAAGACAACTACGTTCTTCCATTGACAGTAGAACCCTCTCAATCCCAAGAACTAAAACTAAGACCATCGGTGAACGCTCCTTCTGCTTCCATGGGCCCAAGTTCTGGAACCAGCTCCCCCTTCCATATACGTCATAGTGAAACCTCGTCCATTTTCAAATAGTCCCTTAAAACTCATCTGTTTAGGTCCGCCTATGACCTGTGATGCACCCTCCTTGCCCTACCTCATTTTCTGTTTCGGGTTGATCCTGAAGTTTCAAAGTGTCCTCGTTTTATAGCCATTTTCATTGTTTCTATAGAATAGTAGTTACTATCTTAGTGTCTCATTTGTATTTACTTAGTTTACATGTTTTAATAATTGTAAAGCGCTTAGAGCTTTATGATAAGCGCTATATAAAAATGCCTAAATAAATAAATATGTGTTTATTCGCATTGATCATTCATCATTATTCATTGGCACATAGTACTAACTGTGTTAAATGTGTACCGGTACAAGATCTACCATACTGTAAGTTGATGATTTGAAATGATATTTATTTTGTTTTATAATTGTATTATTACTAAATTAAATCGTAATTGGTACTGTTTTGGGTGTCATAATTTTGTTATTTTATTTCTCTATGGTATCGTGTTAGGCACTGTTTGAACGAGCCATAAATTTAAAATAGGAGATTTATTTCTCACAAGAGAAGCCAGTGCGTAACACATACCTTTATGCTCACTGAAACCATAATCTTACCTGCATGCAGAGTAATTGTCAGAGTCATGTTTGACGAGAGTGCCAAATCTGACATCAATAAAATTTCACTGTCTAGACACTTTGATAAGCAGACATATTTCCAACATTGAAAGTCACGTTTTAGCAAAGATAAAGACACATGCATTCTTTGCACTGCAGGTGGATGAAAAAATGACGTCAGTGGTAAATCACAGCTTATGGGGTTTGTACGTTTCGTTGACAACGGAACTGTTGTTGAAGATTTTTTTTCTACTGTATGGAATTACCAGAAACAACAAAAGGACAAGACATATTTGACATTGTCATTTCTTATTTGCAGTCCTGTGACTTGAACTGGAAAAAAACTGCATTGGCATTCTTACGGATGGCATCCCTGCCATGATGAGAAATGTCAAAGCTTTTGTCTCTCTGGTGCAACAGATGTCTACAGCTTTCATGGTCATGGAAGCGAACCATATCATACTCATCCAACACATGGCCATAGGATGGTTATCTTGCAGGAAAGTTTAATCTCATTACTACAAAAAATGTGGAATGCAAGGCAGAAAAGAAAACATCTTGACTCCATCTGAAAAAATAAATGAATTTTTAAAACGTTGGTGATTTGGAAGAAGCATGCTTCTGTCGGAAATTTGGAAATGTTTACCAGTGTTGTTGAAAGAAATTACCAAGACATTCTTCCATTGATTGTGAACCATTTCGGTGCTCTGTTGAATAGTCTCAGCAAATATTTTCCGGCAATATTTGTTGACTATTACAATTGGGTTAGAAACCCATTTCTGGAATTTGAAATGTGCCAAGGACAGTTTACTTTGAAGGAATATGAGTAGCTCATTAGTGTTGTGTGATGGATAGAACGCTGAAGCTAAAACATGGAGAGTTAAACTTAGATGCGTTTTGGTTACTAGTTAAAAACAAGTACCCGTCTATCACTGAGAAAGCTTTGCCACATCTGTTGCAGTTTTCAACTTCTTACATGTGCAAGTTTGGATTTTACTATGACCACCATCAAACACAAGAAACGAAAATGACTTTTGTCTGTTGAAGATGTCAGGTGTCTCTCTCGAACATTCGGCCACGAATTCAACTGATTTGTAGAAATCACCAAGCACAAGACAGTTTCTCTATGAAATGTTTGCTACTGCAAACTGATGCTAATGGGTAATAAAAAAAGAACTAGTAACTAGTAATATCATCTATTCTGTCAACACAAGTTTATTTTTGATGGGGCTACAATTACAGTGTTACATGTATACACCTGTATCATACAGTGTTTTTTTTCGTGCATAACTTAGTTTAGAAAAATGATTTTTTTGTCCATTTGGAATAGAACGAACCCTTTTGTCACTGATGGAGTTCTGTGAGCAATCTAATTGCTCCAAAGGTTTCATTCCAGTAAAAAGGTTGAAAACACTTGGTTGAGCTATATCCTCACTTTAAATTTTGGGTAGAGTGGCAGAGCTCATTTGTCTTATTTAAGTTAAGACACCTTGCACACATTCTCACGTTAAACTAATGCATTAAGGAGTTTAGCTCAATAATCACATTTAACATTGGATAGAGCAGTTTAGCTTTATTTTCAAATTAAACTATTGGATAAGTCAGTTTAGCTCAATGCTCACATTCAAGTATTGGTTAAGGTTCCATTATGCAAAATAAACTAGCATATCTTGTGTTCATAAGGAGGGATTGGCTCCCCTGCACCTGGCTGTCGGCACCAAACAATTTGAAGTCTGTGAGCTGCTGCTGAAGGAAAAGGCTGATGTGAATCTGAAGGACAACAATCTAAGGTACAAATTAAATTTTATGTTATGGACTACACTATTTTAATTTTTAAGATAAAAAGATTCAAGTCCAAAATTTTAATTTTTAATTTAACGTAAAGCTTTGGTCAAGGTTTTATATTTTTATTTTAACTCATAATGAAAAATAAAAATTGTAAACCACGGCTCAATTTGTGTTTCTTAAACATAAAAAAAACTGATCTTTTATAACCTATGTCAAATGATCATAAACAAATGTTCATACATGTTATTGATGTTTTAATATCATAAATAAATAATAATAAATTACCTGGCCTTGGTGTGTACCACATTTGTTCCTGCTAAATTTGATATTAACCTGTGAAGCATATTAACTCCTTCTGGTTTGTTAAATGGCCAGGGGAGTAGCCAGGGAAAATCGCTGTGAACACTGAATTAAATTAATTAATTTTTTTAATGTGATTTTCTTGTGTACAGGACACCATTAATATTGGCGTGCCATGACGGCTCTATACCTATTGTTGAACTGCTGCTCGAGTACAAGGCAGATGCCTCTCATAAAGATGCCAAAGGTTAGTTCAGTAGATGTATACGCTTCTTGTCTTGATTTTTAAATTTTGGTTTGCTTTTTTAAATGCTAACATGGTCTGCGTGTTGTTTTAACTGTTTTAAATTAAATTTTTAGCCGTTACTTTAAAAAGGCGGACTTCCTTTAGGATACCTTGAGAGGATGTGAAGGGGATGTAATTCCAAAAACCAAGGTGCAGATGACTCATGGGTGGACACCACTGTGATGCATTGATGATGCTGGCAGATCTACTTTAGGGGTCCATAGAGGGAGACAAAAACTCATAGTTTGATCCTACTGGTATTGCATGTCAAAGCCGGCTACGTGCTGTAGAACCATTTAAGATGATGATTACTAAATTAGCTTCCTTGAAAAATATGCTTTATTGTTTCTTTTCGGGCAGGTTGGTCAGCAGACGACCATGCAGTCATACAGGGCCACCATGCTTGCTGTCAGCTCATATCAGACCGCACGCTGGCCAAGCGCCCGAGCTCAACATCAACGCCTCGTTCTATATCCCAGCCGGGCAGCTCCTTGAGCACGCCCAGAGATAAAGGTTTTATGGGGCTTCCTGTGGCTGATGGGGGAGGTAAGGCCTGGTAAACAAGTCTGGAGTTGGGCAGGGTAGGGGTATAGTGTTACCAGGCATACTGTAAGAATGGGCTTCATCAATAAATAAGATGAACTTAATGGCCCTTTCAAAATGATATTTCAATATAAATGTTTGTATTGGCTACCCATAAAGAATCCCAATTAAATAAGGAAAATATTATTTTAATTTTTTTTTAAAACCACAAAGATCAACTCTAGGGATGTGTATAAAAACCTCTTAATTGGAAACTTGTTTTGAATGATTTTACTTCAAGTGATTATGTCACTTTATTACCAGTAATATCCCTAAATCTTCAGCACAGTATTCATTTTAAATTCATTTCCAAATATAAGCCAATAAGAATTCAGAGAATAGAAAGCCTGACTAATGAAAGTGACCTTTAAACACTTAATTTATTTTTTATTAAAAGATGTTATATTTTTAACTCCTTCACTTCATTTGTTGTAAAAGTAGAAAGTAACAATAATCAATGGTTAATGATTTATTGGTATGAGAGTACCTGTAATGTTTGATTTACATAAGGCAATTAAAATGAATAAATTGTTGGAATCTGTCATGATCTGATATAACAGCAGGTGATGACTCAGATAACGAGACCATCAGTAAAGCTTCTGGTGCACCCGGCTCTGACTCTTGGGCTGACTCACCTGATGTGTCCACTGGGGAAGACCTCAAGAAAGCTAAGGTAGATATTTGATGATTTGCATTATATCTTAACATTTGAAGCATTCTGAAAATGTCAGCCCACCTAAATGATGAACTTTCACATTTTAGTAAGGGAATTTTTCTCAAGTTCATTGACCCTAGTTTTGTTTCAGTGGCAAACTGCTATTTTTTAAAACGAAATGTTATCTTAAGAGACAGTGTGTTTCAATTAATTAATATCTGTGGGGCACAATGGTAGCATGTCTGCCTAATTGCTTGGAGGAAATGTGTTTTAAATTGGAGAAGGAAAAATAAAAGTGGGGGAGGTGGGTGGGTAGGTGTTAAACCTGAAGAGAAAAATTCAGCTACTGCTGTCAACCTAAATAAAGATAATAATCCGCTCATTTCCCTCTTGACACATTGGGTGAAACAATTCTTGAAAATGTAAAAACTAGAAACAGCACTGTTTTATAGCTGCAGCAGCACTTAGTTTAAAAAAAACACTTGACCTTTAATAATTAAACATGATTCCATTCAGACTTTTTCTTGCTTTGAACAAACTTAACTTTTCATGCATGAAGTAATAAAGTTTCAGAATTCATCCAGCTGGAAATTATTTGGCATTGATTAAGATTTGAAAGGCCGTTATATCCAACCATAAGTTAATAAACAAATTACCAATCTCCCTGTATCATGTTCCCTATTTTTGCCAAAATGCCACTTCTCAGAAGGACAACGATGACTCTGATATTGATGAGATGTTTGAGGAAGATAATATCGCTGTAGGTATTAGGTGGCTTTTTATTTACTGCTTTCAATGTTCCACTTGCTTTAATTTGTTTGGTTGCTTGGGGCTGTTTGACATTGACAATGGTTGGGTTGTTTGAGGTATTATCTTGTTCTCAGGGTTTAAATATAATCTAGATAATGAAGGGAAAGTTCATGGAAAGAAGAATTGTGGAAAGTTCATGAAGAAGATTTTATCCTTCATTATCAGGTTGAAATATTACATTTAAAAATGTATCAAAAGTCTTCAGTTTCTGACTCAAATTAAGACATGCCTCAATGTTTTTTCCTTGCATTTGCACTTGAAAGTATTTATTTATTGACTTGTTTCTATTAATGTTTACCAAAAATTCAATGCTCGTAAGATGAAAAAAAAATCTGTTGATGACTTATTGGTGAAGGTCATACGAGTTTAAATCTGTTACTTTTTTGCTCCTGGAAATTTACAAATTGTGTGTGTACTTTTTTGGAATATTGTGCAAATTTATCACAGATTATTTTTTTTTTTAAGTTTTATTATGGTGGTGTAACTAGCACTGTAAATCGAGGTGGGCAAAAAGGGTCAGACTGTAAAATATTCATCATATTATCCTAATAATTTGCCCTTGCATGCCTTTATAAACTGCACCTCTTGCTGTGAACTTTTCCAGGGCTGCAAGATCACAATCTGAAACTAATTCCTGAGCCATTTCCATTACTATTGTAATTTTATGATTCCATAGCCTTGGGATGTTCAGTCTTTGGTGTTTTTCTTGTGATTTATTTATCATCATTTATTCCCTGAGCTGGGTACTAATATATATTGGGATCTTTTTCTTTTCATAGAAGTTGCACTGTGTTTTCTTCCACAAAAATGAAAAAAACAACATGTTCAATGTTTTTTGTTCCCTTTGTTATTATATTTATTTTAACCTTTCATCTGCATAATCACTTTAACACTTTTTATTTTTGACTTGTGCTACATCTACAGTGAAGTCAGTCTTATGAATCTCTGTCACAAATCATTTTCATTCTTACTATAGGCACTGGTAATGTGTGAGCGTCTCTTGAATAAAAAAGCCAAATTTAGTCACCTAGGCATCATTTCAACTAAATTCCACCTTAATGATTGATAGATTTTTTATAAGTGTGCTTTATGAATTTTATAGAATGATAAGCAAATATTACACCACCACCACTCAACCTGTTGTTCACACTTCATGACACAAATAATCACACCATATTGATAAATGAAATATTAACCCAGAATTAAGTATAGAAATACAATGGAGAAATAAGGATGTTATGTAAGTCTGGGTTATAAATTCATTTTAGTTTTGTGTGGATTTCTGTTTTATTAGGTGTCACTTCTTTTTAATTCTTATCTTTTATATTAAATTCACAAATATCTATAACAACAAATATATCAAAAATGATACAGAAAAAATTAAAGCTAGCTTAAATTTGCTGGAAATGACAAATTATTCAATTGTCTTTGTATGATCTGATGCTGAAGCATGATGAACAACCCAAAGTAGCTTAATCTATCGAATTATTTACTTCAGGAATAACAAGAACATTCTTTTGTACACGGGTAAAATACACATAATTTGGCTTAAATTAAAAAAGTTTGCACTTTATCTAAAATGCCTGTAGCTGGTTTTAGCTGACTATGCTACAATGTAAATTGTATTTTGTAGCTTCTGTGTAGAGACATTGTACTAAATAGACTTTCTTTGACTCTTGCAGCACAGTGCACCTAAGATCAGCCTGGCCAAGTTTGCAAAGAGCATTCACATTTCAGAAAGTGACACAGATGGTGGTGAGATAAACTTACAATTTTTATAATAAAAATTTATGTTGCTCAAAAATTAATGTTAATATATTTTTCAGTCATGAGTTTTCAAGAATAAATTTAGTTGTTTTTTTTTAAATATTTTTATATTTTTTAAAATAAATTTATAGCTTAAATGTAGCAAATGGTCTTCCTAAGACCATTATAATTTGTTTTTAAACTTATAAAATCCTGCAATCCTGGATTAAACAAAGAAATATTAAGAACATCCATGAATACCAACATAAGACTATAAAATGAACAATTAAGCTGAATGTCTTACTCTGTGAACACAAGAAAATCAGAAAACAAGAACTTAGGTTGCAGGTTGCAAACAAGTTGGTGGGAAGTTTTACATGGATTAAATGTGGAAATTTGTTTAATTGTAATTTTTTATATAAATTGATTTATTTTTCAGCATGACCATCCATATGTCATTCTTGAATGTAATTTATTTTCATTATATTTGTTTAAATTCAAAAATATTATTCATTTTAATTGCTCAAAACAAATTGAAGGCTAATGGAAGGCTACAGACAATGAAGCTAAAATTGCAGCTATGTAAAATCAATCATATGCAAGATGAAATAATTTTGTCATCAAAACAATTAATTAGTTTATGATTATTTTTTAAAATTTCTTTTAAATATTAACATTATTTCTTTACACATAAATGAATGAACTGTGAATTGAAACCACTGAGCCAGACTTTGATGCGGCTACCCTTATTGAGTTGTTGGTTTGGTTTGTTAGACAGTCTTAGCAGTGTGAGAAATCAGATCCGGGCACTGTCAAACTATTTGTCTGCTCTTTTAGAGTCTGTGCGGGGCTCCACCCCCAAGAGAAAAATGTCAGTCATAGACAACCCGATGGATCAAATCAAAGACCAGCCTCAAGTTGCAACTACACCCAAGCCAGAAAACACAAGGCAGACATCCTGGCAATCACAAACATCTGGAGAAGAGAACTCCTGGGGTGACTCTCCAGTAACTCCTAGAAAAAACAATTCTGCACAGAGAGTTTCTTTCAAGAAAGATGAGGAGCTCTCAGAAATACATAATATAGTAAGCACTCAATTTTGTCTTATGTATCTCTGGATCTTTAAAAAAATTTAATTTAATTCGAAGAGATCATGGTTTGAAGGACAGTACTGATGTCAGTGATATGTTGGAAAAATAAAACACTTAACAGGAAGTTTATCTCATAACTTTACCATTGGATAACAATAGACAGGTAACATAAAATAATATTGTTCTCACCATCTAAAATTGAAAACTCAAAATAGGCAAGGCAATGTGGAAAAGTTATAATCAGAGAGTAGGCTATCAAATTTATAATTAACAGAACAGTTTTTGTTAAATATTCTTCTTATAAAACAAAATATGTACCTACACTTTTTTAAATGACACATCTTGGCCTTTTACATTTTTTCTTGCTTGGTCCCTCAATCCCAGGTGTATGAAAAAACCTGTTAGGCCTCAATGTTATTTTGTGGTGTTGTTGGGAGTAACATGTATTAGAAGGTATGAACTGAAATACATGAGTGAATTATGGAGCCACGATGCTTCATTTTTAGCATTGTTTTTTCTAACTTTTTACAGACAGCAGCAGAGGAATCAGATTTGGACTCAAATATTTATGCTACTGTCAACAAGTCTTTAAAGACAAGAGTTGTATGTATCCCTGCATACCAGTTACGCTTTCTGAGATTATAACACTGGTTAACAAATTACTCATTGTGGCCATTTATCGAGGATCACTAGCAGCATTATTTGAATGATTATGTACAGTTTGATAAACACAATATTTGATTACATTAGAAGCCATAAAAACATTTGGTTATGGAAAAACAACTGGGTTTCCCCCAAAAACACTGATGTATTATTAAATCTATCAAACTATGAACATTCAATACATTGGTCATAAATAATTGCAATTGATGACAAATTCAATGAAATGCTCAATGGTAAATATTTTTTTGGTTGATAAACAGTGTTTTTTTTATATTGCCAGACAACCTCCACACCAGCTAAAGCAGAGGACGATGAAGATGATGGTTACATGCCCACTGGCGTGGCACCTCCACTCCCTCCATCTTTGGATAAGATGAGAGGTAAGGGTTAGGTTGGGAACAACTGTTTATAGGTGGACTATAGTGAGATGGACAATTAATATTTTCAATGGTAATAAGGGGCTGAGACTGCAATCAGGTTAGGTCAAAGGAAATAAGCAAAACAAAGTATGGGAAAAAATGGGGGGAAAAAAGGATGCAACAAAATGAATGTGTCAGCAAGAAGCCTTCTTCAGTGAACAAACATCAGTAAAAACAATATAAAATGGGCTTTCAGGTTTTCCCATACTTTGTTTCGTTCATTTCCTTTAATATTTCAAGCCACTAGGTTAACTCAAGAACAAAAAATTATGAATTTTTTTTTTTTTCAATATCTAAATAATAGAAACCGTAAATTTAAATTTTTTTAAAAAGTAAAATCATAGTAATAGAGAGTTTTCAATTACCTTGATTCTCAAACATATTTTATTATTTAAACACACTTTTCTCTGGATTATTTTTGAATGTTGTTATAGAAATGCCTAGCAAAGTTGCCAAGATTTTATTTCAAATTCCAGCTATGGCATGTTTCTTGATTAAGTTAATTGATTACATTTTTATAGTCTGTCTCCTCTTTCACGATGATTTGTGTCCCCTCTCATCATGGGGGCATGGTGTCAACATTGTGTGTATCTTGTGGTGTATACTTTAATCCTTACTTAGATGATTAATTTAATGAGCAGGATAATATCATAAATAAATCTTTCACCCAGGGGAACAAAAGACAGGTCTGTATAGTTAAACATTTCATTCATAGAAGTTTTGTTTTTGTTATTTATTTATTTTTTTAATATTAACTTAAGTTTTAACTTGTATTAATTTTTCCTTCAAAGAAATATCCTGTTTTAATTTTTACACGTATTATCATGTTTTGATTTTATTGCCCTAATACCTTTCAAACCTAGAGGCTGTAGTTTTGTGTGTCTGTAATCAATTCTTTTCTTTTTTTAGCAGACTTATAAGTTTTCAATTTTGAACATGTTTTAAACAAGAGGTCAGAAACTAGGGGTCTGGGAGCAAGTTTTAATACAAATGACATTATAAAAAAACTAATTTAAGACTGAAAATGATGAAATTATGCATAGCTTAAAATTTAGTTTAAAGATTCCTTATAACATTTTGTTAATGAAAGGTTCCAGATTTATTTTTAGTTATATTACAAATTTAAAATATATCATCTTAAATGATGGACATATATAGAATTAAACAGCTTTATATATAATTTTTTTATCCTCAAATATTTCTTTTCTTCTGTGTAAATGACTAGATCTAAGTTTGTAGTTTTTAGTAAGTTTATCATCACCCCACAAACCACATGTGTTTTTACCACATATACCATCATAAAATTTTTTTTTCTTTGGGGTGGGTCAGTTATCTATATGGGAATTATCTCACAAAATATCATCCAATCCACTCAAAAGCAATTACCCCCACCTCCACCCTGCTTTCTGCCAGTTACACTACTGATCATTGACCCATGAGACTCCTATATCCACAACCCTGATACAAAAATATTTATTTCACTTTTAGTTAACTCATCAATTTTCAACTTTAAAAATATTGTTACTAGATAATAAGACATCAAACTAACCCATTTACAAAACCTCTAACAGAATTAGTTGTCTTTGAGCTGTTGTGACCATTTTTAACTATGTCTTTGAATAGCTCTGACTTCTTTATTTGTATTTTCTATTTCATTGATGTCAACAATTTGGCTTAGCTGTTATAAACTTCCATAATGGGCTAAAATAGCTGCTGATGTTCTCATTCAAAACATCGACACAAAAAATAATCTTAATTCAAATTCCAATATTTTTTTTTCCTTGGACAAATTACGCAATTTTTTTTTCACATTATCTTCTGAGCATTTTTAAAAAGAAATTTCAACAGAAGCATACATACAGCTAAGAAATCAAAGATAAGTAAGTTTTATGAAACACAGGACAGCCTTATAAACCATTGTTTGCATCGTGTGTCTGACTTGTTACTTCACATTACAATCACATCATTTATGGATTCACCATTATAATGTTATTGTTGGAAGGGAAATGTAAAGACTTGCGTAAAAGATTCTATTAAAATTTGAATGAAAGTGAGAAATGCTTATCAACACAAATCTTGCCCATATAACATGCCCCCACCCCATCCCTTACCCCCATTCTGACTTGCTTTAGTCATTCCAATAATCATATAACATATGAGTCAAGTGTTTTATGTCACACACCCACCTTCCCCAACCTCCAGCGCTCATGGAGGAACTTGGCATCAGTGACGTAGATGACATCAGTGAGATTTCTGAAGGGGTGGAGCAGCCACCGCCTTTGCCTGCGTCACCTCCACCAAAAACTGCGACATCCAACCCCAACCTTGCTGGTAATGACTGGGACTCATCTGTCTTGTCTGACATCACCACTCCAAGGCCTGGCATCTTAAAAAACTGGAATAATGTAAGTTGTCATCAGTTTGGTCCAATTAAGTTCAAATCAGTTAGGTGCAATGTAAGTTCTCATTATTTGTAACAACAAACTATTTTATTGTTACTAAATGTTCACTCAATTTTTGTGGGTGTAACTAACTAAAGTGAAATATAATTATTATTATAATTATTTTTGTTATCAAATCTCAGGATAAGATCTTTTTTTTTTTAAATTTGAATTTTTATCAAATGTTTTTATCTTTCAGACTGGTTTAGGAGACTCTGGCGAGGTGGGTAAGACGGCAGCCACAGTTCTGTTACAAGCACCTGATGTAAGTAGACCAAACAATCATATATTTTGATGTATGGATAAAACACACATTTTGTTAAACTAATGTTATAGGTGTTGAATCTATGGATGTTATCATGTCCATTAAATACATGCCCATCCCGGTGCAGGTAGACTCAGGGGATGACAACAGTGATTGGGACACCACAGAGACAACACAGAATGCTGTGCCCCAGATCAAACCCAGTCTGCAGTCTCCTAGAGGGAAAGATAGTGTAAGTGAAGCTTGTTGGGTCGTGAGTTCAAGTCTTAGGTGTCTCTTCTCAAACTAAAGATATTACAGGCTAGAAACAACTGTCATTTAACCTGGCAAAAATAAGTGGAAAGTGGCCCTAACAGAAATGTTTTTTTTTAATAAAATTTTTTATGTTTATTCTTAAATGAAGATTTTTAAAATATTTCTGTATAAAGATAATGCAATTTATAGGCCAATCAATATAAAGATAAATTCATATCTATAGAAACTTACTGGTCCATCTAAAGAAAAATTCAAGATGTAAGGACTTACTGGTCCATCTTAAGAAAAATTCAAGATGTAAGGACTTACTGGTCCATCTAAAGAAAAATTCAAGATGTAAGGACTTACTGGTCCATCTTAAGAAAAATTCAAGATGTAAGGACTTACTGGTCCATCTTAAGAAAAATTCAAGATGTAAGGACTTACTGGTCCATCTAAAGAAAAATTCAAGATGTAAGGACTTACTGGTCCATCTTAAGAAAAATTCAAGATGTAAGGACTTACTGGTCCATCTTAAGAAAAATTCAAGATGTAAGGACTTACTGGTCCATCTTAAGAAAAATTCAAGATGTAAGGACTTACTGGTCCATCTTAAGAAAAATTCAAGATGTAAGGACTTACTGGTCCATCTTAAGAAAAATTCAAGATGTAAGGACTTACTGGTCCATCTTAAGAAAAATTCAAGATGTAAGGACTTACTGGTCCATCTTAAGAAAAATTCAAGATGTAAGGACTTACTGGTCCATCTTAAGAAAAATTCAAGATGTAAGGACTTACTGGTCCATCTTAAGAAAAATTCAAGATGTAAGGACTTACTGGTCCATCTTAAGAAAAATTCAAGATGTAAGGACTTANCCCCCCCCCCCACACCACCTTACAACCAATGGGTAAAAGTAAGTTAACTGTGACTTGAAAAAAGTTAAAGGTGAAAACTTTTACAGAAAGTCTTTGAGCAGAACCCAAGAAGCACTCTGAATTTCAGTATCTTTGCAGCTATGAATGCCGTTCTATTGTCAGTGAGCATTTGAAACTACCATTTCTCTAAATTATTTTTTTCATGACTGATGAATAGAGGCATTCAACAGATTACAAATTGTTCTTACCCAACTTTCTTGCTTTTTATTGTTGTTGTGACTTGATAAAGGACTAGCGACCGGCTAACAATAAATTCATATTTTTTAGTAATTTTAAACAATTTATAACACACCTTTGTTATACGGCACTCAGTTACTCTACTCAGTTGTTATACGGCACTCAGTAACTCTAATAAAAAATTTTTTTTAATCTTTCTACTCTATCTAGGTGTCAGAATGGGACAGTGAGCTAGAGGACATGGTAGATCCGGCCAACTCATCCAACTTTGTCCCACCATCCTCCAGTTTCACCCAAAAGGTGATGTTAGCTGAGGGCATCATTTACATCATAATTTTATGAGTAGTTCCAGTTTTACTTTAGTTATTTTTCATTTTCTCCGAAGAAGCTGACATATATTTGATAAATTATTGTGTAGTCATGTGATAGTCATGTGATAGAAACATACATTTATTATATCATTTAATGAATTTTGTTAATTCACAGACAACTGCAGTCAATGTTAAGGATGGGGAATGGGACATGATTGATGGACATAATCCTAAGCCAAATGGCCATCTTTATTTATATGAGGTAGATTATCTTGTTAATCAAAATAAATCTATTTAGGTCATTGCATGCTGATGGATGATAATTGGAACCAACTGTAAGGTTGATCAAATGACAGTGTTACAGCATGGTCAATTATTCACTTCATTATTATAGTTTGATTTAGTACATTTATTATTTATTGAATGTCCTTTGCGTACGAAGGTGATCAAGGAATATTCAGCTCGAGTGGTAGCCTTGACTTGAGCGGTAGCCTTGACTTGAGTGATAGCCTTGACTTGAGCCATAGTTTGTTTAAAATGAAAGAGAGCTTCTCAATCCATCAGCCTTACTCTTTTGTCCTTGCCTATTTGGTTCAATGACAAGACTTAGTCAAGACGACCGGAAATAGACCAGGATGCAGTAGATGACCAGCAGTGTTTTTTTGTGTGTTTCTCTATGTTCTTTATGCATTCCTTGTGTCCAGAGTTGTCTGAATTTTCATTGTGTCTGTGTCATACAGCCTGCGGGACTCAATCTCCGGGTTTGATTTCAGTGTCTGCCTTCTCTTAGGTGAGTTGCCATCCAAGGTTAACGAGTCACATCCACCCGTGGTGCTGGTGTCGTTTTTGCTTGTCTAGGCTTTGCTGGGGATTTTCTTAGTAAATTGATACAAGATTGAATCATAAATCTTTTCACCATAGAAGCAATATTTTGAATAATGAATTTTTTGCCTTTTTAAATTTATTTTTTTAAGGCTGGAGCCATATATTTTTGCATTTTATAAACTTCTTTATACCGTTAACAAATCTAGTTCTGTTGTCAGTGATTAAACATTATCATAAAGCAGTGTGTGTTGTGATTTGCGACAATTAGGTTACATGAACGGGTGTAAACTCTTTTCAAGTCATGGACGGGCGCGTGAATTAATTTTGGGTGATAAAAGGGGACACAAGGATTTTGAGCATCAGAGCGAACGAGGGATCTAGAGTGGGTGATTACTTGAATGTGAGAGGTCATGTTGGATTTTCTCAAATGGATTTACTGAATAGATATCTGATAAATTATTGAAAGTGTGTGTATATCTATTTTCTGCATCGCAATTATAATTGTTATAACATTATCCTGATGTCAAGGAATCATGTGAATTATTTAGCGTAAATAATAAAGTACTATTTAGTGTACATTGGACATTGTTACTTCTTATCAGAGAGAGAGAGAGAGAGTCATTGTGAAGTTGGATATAATAGACCAGGCGATCAACATTTACAACGTAATAATTACACAAACAGACAATTTATACCTGTTAGGAATTATCATTTTTGGTCTTTGGTACTTTTTTCATTTCTTAGAAGTTTTTCAGCTATGATAGTTGTAGAAAATACTTTGTGTGGCATCCTTCAAGTTTCTTTTGAAAATAAAACAAGATAATGAACTGTTCAAAAAGAAATACAATTATGGCAGTCAATATTATCATAAAGTTAATTAAAACTATCTTTGACTTCCAGGACCAGGAAGACAATCCTACACAGGTAGCTGTGCAGCCGGATGCAGAATTTGATATTGAACCGACACATCCTGCATTGACCAGGGAAGTTGTGGTGGACAGAGGTCAAAGAGGAGAGGATTCGAACAGTGATTGGGACTCTGAGGTCAGTTCTGTGTCACATTAAACCTTGTCCAGATCTCTTAAGTCAAAATACATTGCACTGAATATTTCTTGCACGATGTATGATGTGGCCAAAGGTTCTATTAGCCTGCTGAGGTGCGGTGAGGCAATGAATATTACCCTTGTGCAGTTTTATGAACACCTTTTTTATTCCGAGTGTGGTGATCTGACTTATGATATCTTAGTGAGGAGTGTCTCTCGTAAGAGATCTCCTCTTGGCACTCTGTTTAGGGATTAGTTATTTAAGCCAAATTACCACACCGGCATAACAACCTATCTATATACATACAGTATAGACTGAATCGAAGTCTTTCTTAAATGAGAAAATAACTATAAGTATTTATTGAATAATAATATATTCTTCCGTAATACACTAGGTAATTAATATATATACATATAAAAATTGAAAAGAGTCAAAATAGTAATGATGTCTTTTTCTTGGTCACTCAAATTGATTCCTCAATAACTGGTTAGAAATAGATTTAGCAGCACAGTTTTCTTCTATCATATTAAATTAATCAGGCTTTGTTTTATCAAATAATAGGCAAGAATTTAAGGACATTTTGATTTTGTTTTGTTTTGTAAGTTATTATTTTAATGACAACAGGCTCTTTTTATCAATACAAGGCAAGAATTTAAGTGAACTTTTGATATTTTTGCTATGCATCAATCAATATAAGAAAGGATAGTTTCTAATGATTTTTCAAATGACATGTAACAGTTGTTTGTCTTATGGCCAAGAGTGCTACTTTTTTAAAGAAATGTACATTCCGCCCTTGCAGGCAGATGAACAGTCTATGGAAAATGAACCACCTGCTTACATCATTGGCGAAAGCTCCCTCCCGCAAAACCTGTCATCGCCTGTCCATAAACAAGCCAAGGGTCAGTCAGACCAGCAACAAACATCTAATTCAGAAGATGAGTCCGAGTCCATGAGCTCCTGGGAGGTGGAGAGGAAGAAGGTGAGTGAACGCAGTGGACTTCCGTTTTATTCAATATGGTGAAAATGTATTTGCACAATGTTATCGGAGGTAATTTCCATTATATATGATCAATAATATAATTCTATCTAATATTTTGACCATTTATAATACAACAAAAATAAAAAAATCCTCCCACCTGAAATCTGTCTGTTAACAAGCTGCTCTGGTTCAGATTTTAATTCAACTTTTCTGCAAAAGAAACATGATTCTGTTTTCATAAAGTTTGTGAGGTTGTATACTTCCTTCTTGCAAGACAATTTATTTGTACCTTCTGTGTAAATTTTGTGTCATTTCTGTTGTATGTTGAATTATTAGATGAAAATAGTTTTGAATTGTTGTTGATGTATTGATGAATTTTTGTTTAAAAAAATTTCCCCAGCAAAAACATGTCAGTCTTAACTCCCCTGCACGACAAAGAGAAATGGAGGAGGAGGCAAGAAGTCGTGAACAAGAAGAGTTGGAGAGGCTCTACCGAGAGCAGCAAGAAGAGATGGTGAGGAAGGAGAAGGAGGATGAGAGGATTAGACTGGAGGAGCAGATGCGGATACAGAGAGAGGAGGAAGTCAGACTTCAAAAACAGAAGGAGGAAGAGGAGATTAAAAGAATAAAGAAAGAGGAGGAAGATTTAAGGAAGAGACAAAGAGAGGAAGAGGAAAGAATTAAAAAGCTGAGGGAGGAAGAAAATATGCTCAAAAGAAGAAAGGAAGAGGAGGAAAAGATACAAAAACAAAGAGAGGCAGAAGATAAGTTAATACAACAGAGGGAGGAGGAGGAAAAAAGGAGAAAACCGAATGAAGAAGAACAGAGGATGAGAAAACAGAAGGAGGAAGAAGAAAAGATAAGAAAGCAAAAAGAGTTAATACAGTTACAGGAAGAGCTAGACGAGAATGAAACCCAGGAGTGGGAGGTGGAGGAGAGGCAAGAGATACTAGACAGGCAATGGGAGATTGAAGAAAGCAAGAAAGAGGAACAGCTGAAGAGAAATGTTGAGGAAGTGATGGAGGTATGTTGCATATTTTTTTTATAAACACCTCTGTCCTACTTTCAGCACTTTTTAAGTTGGCCGCCATTTATTTTTGGTACAGGATCCTTATCTCAATTACTACTCTGTAGTGTATATGATATCTGGATTATTTGATGATCTTTTCAATTTCTAGTTACACATCAATGTAAAGTGACAATTAAACTGTTATTTTGCAACTCAACAGAGGCAGTCACTGGGAAAGGCAGAAGCCCAAGAGATGGTAGGTTGAAGCTTTCGTCTGCTCTAATCCCTTTGATTCAAGCCAATCTTCTGGTTGCATGGCATTTTGTTGAGTTACTTTTGTAAAACTAGGAAATGTCAACATATTTTTGGGAAAATTTTATAAAAACTTTTTATTGTAAACAAGAAATTATCATTTTAAGTTTCAAAGAGCATTGCTTATCACTAAAGAACAATCCCCCCCCCCCTTTTTTTTTTCCTCCTCTCCCTTCTCCCCATGCTAATCCTACCATTTAATTTTAGATGTCAGGGTTAATTATGATTTATGGACTGATTTGAAATGGTAAACAAAATTGTACTTATACATGTAGTTGTTCACATGATGAACGTAATATGTACATATAAATGTAGTTGTTCACATGATGAATGAAATACATAAATATTCATGTAGTTGTTCACATTATGAATGTAATAATTTGTTCTTCAATTAAATTTTTTTTACAGATATTTTTTCAGAGTGTGAAAGATCTTGATCAGACTGAGCAACGGTCAGTAAAGCGTTAACTTTTTGTGTTAACCTTACCTTAACAAATGGAATATTATCACCAGGCTTCTAGCTAATATAATTATATGCAGCTACTGACTAAACAATGGGAACAGTTGTATTAAACTACACCAGCCACCCTGAGTCTTGTGACATTTGTGACAATATCTATTCCATTGCTTGCAGGCGAGGGCTCGTGGAAAAGCTCAATGAGAAATCATTCCCTAGAGGGGACAGAGTTGAAGAGGAGGGAAAACATATTCTCACCTCACCCCCTTTCAAGCCTCCCCCTCCTCCAAAGCCAAGTGTGGGGGTCAAATCCCCAGGGGTGAGTCTCCAGTTAATGTAACAGCAGTCACCCGGCCGCATCTAGAGTCTGACCAAAAAAAAAAGATACTCCTTGCAATTTTTCATTGCTAATAATATTCACTACTCTATAATATTGTTGTTTTATTTGCTAATAATATTCAACTACTCTATAATATTGTTGTTTTATTTTCAGACATTTCCTTATGCTGGTGGCGGACCGACCAGTAATGTTGTTGGTGGTTCCACTGTTGAGCAGATCAAGCAGAGGCTTCAAGTTCCACAGATGACCAGTACTGGTTCCTCTTACACCAGCCCAAATATGTTTTCTGTGGATCCCTACGATGATAATGAATCGCAGCTATCAGATAATCCTGGAGATGAAAGGTTCGTCCTACGTATCGGAGCTCCGAGCCATTTTGTATTCCAAATTATTAGCCTTCATGGCTCTCCACAATTTTATTTAAATCCCTATTATGAAATTTTTTGGGGGAAAAAGCGGATTTTTTTTTTCCCCCCAACAGTACAGTCTGGTGTTTGTGCCTAATTCCTTGTAGATCTATGTATCAGTTTTGATTGTTTCAATGACACAGGCCCAGTCTCCCCACCTCCTACTACCAAGGCATGTACAGACATAATGACGCTCTTGATGATGATGCCTTGAGCTACACATCTACAGAGTTTGAGGACCAGGTTCACAGTACACCTTCATATGGGAAAGATAGAGAGGTTCTCACAAATATAAACCTTTCAGGTAATAACTATTCTTTTCAATGAAAACCCATTAGTATTGTTTTTTTATTCCCATGGCAAATGGAGATGTGCTATGGAAACCACTTCTAAATTCAGAATTACTTTCCCTGGTGCATACAGACTGGCTGAACCAACCGATCACTTGGTTACTATAAGGTCACAAGGTTGTTATAAAATAGATTTTTGTGTGCAAAGGGTTGCATTTAAAAATATTTTTTTTAAACCAATAACATAAAAAAAAAAAAATTTTTGCCTTCATTTTTGGTCAGATCCCAGCTCACTCATCAAAGTACAAGAGTATGTCAGAGAAACAAGACGGCAGCTGGAGCAAGAAAAAAACCAGAGAGTTGTGCTGGAAAATAAGCTTAAAGTGGCTACCAAAGAGAAAACTGAGATTCACAAGTAAGTAGGAAACAGTCTCA
This sequence comes from Lymnaea stagnalis, assembly GCA_964033795.1. Classification (NCBI taxonomy): domain Eukaryota; kingdom Metazoa; phylum Mollusca; class Gastropoda; family Lymnaeidae; genus Lymnaea; species Lymnaea stagnalis. Next base: position 2,119,239 of record CAXITT010000003.1, on the reverse strand, counting down.
AGGGCATTCTGTGGAGCAGGCCAAGCTTATTTCAGGTGCTGGTCAGTTGACCAAGGAGAAGGCAGGTTTACAAGGCAAAAAATGGGATAATTTTAATTGAGGGTGCCATGCTTTAGGACAGATTTAAAATAAATAAAATTCTTATTATGTTTTGCAATCAGTAGAAAGTGAATTTTGTGAGGGGGGTGGCAGAGTCATTAAAAGACAGAACCAGTGTTGTCATGGTCTGTATGGATTTAAAGCAAAACATTTTTTTACAAACAATGCTAAAGTTTTATGCACCTGGGCATCTTTGTGAAAACAAATTACAACTACAAACTGACTACAACTACAAAACGACTACATTTTATAACTTTAAAAAAAAATGGTTGTGATTGGATATTATGTTTTAAATATTGTTTGACTATATCACTAAACCAGGGGTCACCAAACTTTTTTTCATGGCGGGCCGGATTACGGAAAAAATGACGAGCACGGCTTGATAATCATGCTGTACAATGCTTATAAACCAGAATGAAATTCCTGGAAAAAGATGAAAAACTAAGTTTAGTATTGCACAGACCTGTTTACCCTCAAACTCTTAAAATCGTACAATATCATCACAAAATCGTTCAATACCTTATATTTAGAGTAAAAAATAAGCATACAGTATATATTTTTACACCTCAAAATCGAACATTTTTCGCCAAAATCGTAAGAGTAAACAGGTCTGGTATTGCATGATAATGCAATGCAAAAAAAACAAAGAAAACCAACGTTTTTACTTACTAAAAAAAAAAGTTATCAAAGAAGGTGATGTTAGCAAAAAGATAGTTACATCAGACCTAGTGCGCACAAATTGAAATCTCACAAACTAAGCAGCAAAAAGGGTTAGTGAGATTTGTGAAACTGACATTTGGCTTTCAAGATATCATCATTGTTTTGTTTGGAATTGCTGCATCCAATGAAAAGAATTATTTTCAAATGTTCATCAATCCCTCTCATTCGTTGTATTGACTTCACATACTTTATTTTTTAAAATTTTTGCTCACAGACATAAGTTGTTCCATGCATGCTGCAAACGGATGCGAACTCCGTTTTTACAGTTTTTGGTGGTTATCAGACTATAATATATAAGCGGGAATGGGCTTACTGGAAGTTGATTCTCATTTTATTTATTTTTAAAACCAGCTTTTCCTTAAAACAGCAACCTCAAGTTACTTGGTAGTTGTTTGAATAGTAATAATAATAATAAGAGGTCTTATATAGCGCAGTACCCCAGCCTAGGGTTGGGCTCACCGCGCTGTACATAAAAATTTTATCAAAAGAGACATAATCATGACATTAAAATAAAATACATTTATGAAATAAAGAACAGCAATGTATATTCACCCACCCCACCCCATAACTTTTACAAGGCAAACCATGGACGGCAGCCAGCAAGATCGTTTATCGGTCAGAGGAGGGGAATCAGTCAGGGTAGTATAATTTAAAAAGATATGTTTTGAGTGCAGTTTTGAAGGCCTGGGTGGTTGGTATATTGTGTATGTGTAGTGGCAAAGAATTCCATTGTTTGGGGGCGCAGAAAGAGAAAGATCGTTCACCATAAATTTTAGTGTGTGTCTTGGGAACGGACAGAATATGTGTGTCTGCAGGGGAGCGAAGCTGTCGAAGGGTTGAATAGACAGAAAGAAGTTCAGTTAGACAGGAAGGGCAGGAATCCAAGAAAAAGTTGTGACAGAGAACAGACAACTTGTAGTCAATGCGTGCCTGTATAGGTAGCCAATGAAGGGAAGGGAGTAGTGGAGTGACGTGATCACGTTTTTTTGCCTTTAAAACTAGCCTAGCAGCTGAGTTTTGAACTTTCTGCAGTTTTTCTATGCTGTGTTTTGGTGAACCTAACAGAAGAGAGTTGCAATAGTCAAGACGAGAGAGAACAAGAGCACAGACTAGAGTTTTTGTAGCGCTAACTGTGAGGACGGGGCGTATGGAGCTGATCTGACGGATAGTGGTGTATGCTGAACGACAAATGTGAGATATGTGTTTATCGAGAGACATGTTGTTAGAAAGAATAAAACCAAGATTCCTAGCAGAGGGTGTAAACAATACGTCAGAGTTATCTACTTGAAATGAGGTAGGAAGAGTTGAGGTAGAGGATGATTTGTGATTGTGGATGAGGAGTGCTTCCGTTTTGTCATCATTAAGCTTCAACTTGCTGAGTGTCATCCATGACTTGACATCATCAATGCACCCCCGCAAAGTCTGGACAGCGGATTCAACAAGAGAAGGATGGGTATGCTTGTATAGCTGCGTGTCATCTGCAAATGACTGGCTCTCAACAGCATGCCTCCCAAGCAAGAGGAGCAGTGGTCTGGTATACAATGTGAATAGAATCTGGCCTAAAACAGACCCTTGTGGTACTCCGTACACCAAATCAGCACTGCCTGAGAGACAGCCATCGACAGAGACCACCTGCGTTCTATCAGAGAGGTAGGACCTAAACCAAGCCAAAACTGAACCAGAAATTCCAAAGTAATTTTCAAGGGTTTTGAAAAGGATTACATGGTCAACAGTGTCAAAGGCCGCACTGAGGTCTAAGAGGATCAGGATGGAGATATCACCACTATCCAATGTGAGCAAGAGGTCATTGGTCACTCTCAAGAGAGCCGTCTCTGTGCTGTGGAAATGTCTTTTGGCAGACTGATTAGTACTGAGAAGAGATTGGTCAATTAAATAAGCAAAAAGCTGTTTTATAACTAGTTTGTCAATAGCTCTAGATAAAAATGATAAGTTAGATACAGGTCTATAATTTTTTTAATTATTTTCATCCAGACCAGGCTTCTTAAGCAATGGTTTGACAGCTGATTTACAAAGAGGGGGAACAGTGCCAGAAGAAAAGCTTTCATTTATTATGTGGGTTATCGTTGGGAGCAAATGATCTAATGACTCAACCAACAGGGGGGTGGGGATGGGATCCAAATAACATGACGTAGGTTTAGATGTGTTTAAATAATAATTAATAATTAATTATGCTGATTCGACTTCGAGTTGAACCATGTTAAATTTTACCAGTAACTTTATTTTTACCAGTGATAGACTGTGATAATGTGGTATGTGCGTCCACTCAATATAAATTAATATCTATAGCAAATATGCGTCTGCAAAACAAAGTGACCGCAGATTGTATTATAAACTTTGGTCATCTACTTTTAGTAGTTAACTTTTTTTTATGCCAGCTTAACTTGATCCCACTCGGCACTGCGATGCGACTAGTTATTGTATTCATTTTACATCCTGTATGTTTATTTATTTACTATTCAGATACTGCATTGTGCGATTTTGAGACGATATTGTACGATTTTAGGAGTTCAAGAGTAAACTGGTCTGCAATAAACAAGAAAATGTAGATGCAATAATTTAAAATTGAAAAGGGTAAATTAAGGCACATAGCAGCCAGGAGGTCTCCGCACATGTGGAGATTAAATTGTATCACAACATCTCGTGTTCCATACGTTTTATCAAGCAAGTTTAAGTACCGTCGGCGGGCCGGATCCCACCCGCGGACTGTAGTTTGGTGACCCCAGCACTAACCAATGAATTGCACACACTCCCAAAGAGTGATTTTTAAAATGATTATTTTCATATTTTTTTTAAAGCTTTATTGTAGTATTTGTTTACTAATTATTATTACACTTTTCCACACCCACCAAAATTTAACAGAAAACTTGAGAGCATCAACCGAGAAAAATCTAACCTGGAGCAAACAAGACTCGACTTGGAGGCAAAGATTCGATCACTTGAGTAAGAAATATTTTCTACAAAGATATACTTGCTCTAATTCTGATATTTTGTGTCCTATATGTATTGGCCAAAGAGTAACCAAACAAGGCTGGCAGCAAAAGAGATTTCAAAACTGCTTTTGAAGACCCTATTGAAAAATAATGTTAAGCTTTGTTAGCCAGAATTGTGTAATTAAATGTAACAACAAATTTTGTAGAAAAGCTTAAATGGAAATTATTTATCAGAAATTATTTTTTATGACCCATCAGGTCAATTTTCAAATTGGTCCTCTTGGAAAATTTCAATCATTTAAAATTCAATTTTTTTTTTTATTTCAAGATATTAACTTTTGCTAATATTTTTGGTTGGGCTTTCTCAGAATTAGGTTTTGTTTTTAAATTCAAGGCATTCATGAGTTATATATAATAGGATACTTATGTGACCTGTCATTGCAGATACAGTCTGACTGATGAGGAAGAGAAGAGAAAGAATGCCCAGATTCTGCTCAGTAAGACAAAAGAACAGTTAGACAGGAAGGAAACACAGTATGCAAGGTAACATTTGTGGAAAGATTTAGGAAAGGTCAAAGTTGTGACGAAGCCAAAAAAAAAAATTTTTTTGCCTGGTTTAAGTATTTTTTATAATTTCAAAATATATATAAATACTTAAAGGGGATCTATTTCTGTATATAATTATTTAAATTACAATTTATGAGAAGACAAAAGATCTATTTAATGAATGTTTGGCTTGGATAAAGTTTTAATCAAAGAATTGTTCTGTTTTTTTTAATGTGTGTTGAAGAAATCTTTTCTTCTTAATGAAATTTTAACTGGTCAAACTGGGTGACCAATTAATAAAAAAAATGTGTTTCTATCAAACACCTTTGAATTATTAACTGGCCAGATAAACCAAAGCTGAAGGCCCTCATATAAAGACTCTTTATTTAAAGGCATAGGATGGATAAACAATGTTTGATGTTATCACTGAAAATAAAGTAATACTCTTTAATCAGGTTCAGTTAATAATGACTGAGGTACAGTTTATAATTTGTTAGGTAAAGTTAATGATATGTCAGGTAAAGTTTATAATATGTGAGGTACAGTTTATAATATGTCAGGTACAGTTTATATGTCAGGTACAGTTTATAATTTGTTATGTACAGTTTATAAGATGTCAGGTACAGTTATCATATGTTAAGTACAGTTTATGATTTGTTAGGTACAGTTTATATTATTTTAGTACAGTTTATAATATGTTAGGTACAGTTAATAATATGTTTAGGTTCAGTTAATAATATGTTAGGTTCAGTTTGTAATATTTTAGGTACATTATATAATTTGTTAGGTACAGTTTATAATATAGTAGGGACTTTTCTTGTTTAATTTCTCATGCAGTTATTTTATATTTTTAGTGAGCTCGAGTCCAGACAAAAAATGGAACTTACCATGAGAAATCTCCAGATTGAAATTAGGACAGCAACCAACACTATAAAAGAAGTAAGAAGTCACAAAAACAAATTATTTTACTAATTGTATTTTTCGGGGGAAATTTGCTGTTGTGTTTAAAATGTGGGTTTGAACATTGAGGATAAAGTTATTAACTGTGCTTAATTCTATTAACTCTTACACCTATTCATCCAAATAAGTTCAAACAAAATTAAATCACAAAAGTATTAATACTTTCACCCGAGTGCTTTGCTTTAAGGATGGTCCAACTGGGAGGATGGTCACATCTAAGGATGGTCCAACTGGGAGGCTGGTCATATCCAAGGATGGTTGAATGGGACACTGGTCACATTTAAGTTTGGTCCTATGGGAAGCTGGTCACATTTTTCCACTAGAAGCCTTCCTTCAGGGCAGCTAATAATCCTACTATCATACACAAAATATTTCAGTCATGTCCTAGCAATTATGACAAATTTTAGTTGGTGCAGTCCAGCTGATAGATGCCTAAAAGAATAAACTTTTTAAAAAAATTCTGTTGTTCAGCTTATGGAAGAAAAAGAAGAGCTGGAGAGAAAAGTCAGCCAGGCCAACAATTCTCAGCATTTTCAGGAGAAACTGTGGGAGGACCAGAAGAAGCTGATCTCACAGCTACAGGAACACACACCCAGGGTCGGCTATGCTACTGTATTTTAGCTTTGTTTGACATTTAAAATGCTAGTTAATGAACCAGATATATTAATAAAAAGAAACTATTTCTATAATTTATTAAATCTTTGCATTTATGTAAATTTATGATTTATCTTTTTGTATTTTAACTAATTGGTTATTAGTATTCAAAGATTGACTTTTATATATTTTGATACAAATGCAAATTATTATTTGTTATATTGTATTACCTGGAACAAGGAATGCTAAATTCAGTTACAACAAATTTAGAGTATGAAATATTTTGTCATGCCTGCATTCTGATTTTAAGTGTCTTATTTTGATGGAGCTAATTATATAATTTATTACATAGAGGACATGGTCAAGGGGTAAAAATTGGTAACTCTGTTACAGGAACAGGAAAACTCCTCTCTGGAGTCAACACGTGAATCATTTGTTGAGACGGACAGGCTTCAGGCAGAGTTGTATGCTGTCAAGGTAATACTCTTTTTGGTTTTTTTTTAAATTTAAACTCTTTCATTACACTTCTACCAAGCAAAGTTTCATAAATTTGAACAAATTTGCTGTGAGGTCAAAACATCTTGATTTGATTTTAAACATCAGTAGTGCCCTCAGAGCTGTTCTGCTTTAATGTTAGGGTCTTGCCATAAATTCTTCATAAATTCTTATAAATAAAAAATATTTTTATTAGTTTTATTCACTCACTTTCTTTTTGTTTTTTTACTTACAGAAAGCATAAATCTATATTAAGCATCCCAACGGTAATAGCTACAGTGAACAGAAAAATATCATTAGAAATTTCTAGAAACCTAACCCATTCAACTTTATTTCCCAAAACAGATGGAGATGGACCGTCAGAGGTCAAGGTTCAAGGATAACATTGCAATGTTTGAGGGGGAGAATGAAATCCTGAATGCCAAAGTGGATGAGTTGAGAAACGAAATTGTAAGTAACAATTTGTTACTTCTGTTTTTAATAACTTGTTTTTAAAATCTACCTGTAAGTAGTCCACAGTCATGTGCTTATAACCCCAGCCTGTCAGTAAGCATTTAGAACAAGCTACACTTAAAGGTATTCCACAGCTATGTTTATTAACCTGATATTAGTAAAAAAAAAAAAATATGTAACTATGGGAATCTATTTTTATTTTTTTTTAAAAACAGCAAATTTTAAGAAGCATGTGGTTGGTGAGACATTATCTTAGTTGTGATATTGCCTGTCTGGAAATGGCTTTTGGCATATTTAATTTAAGGCATTTTTTTTTCTAGGCGTCATAATTATTAATTTATTATTGTTTGAACTCAAAGGTTTGGCTAGAAAGATTAGTTTGTTGGGTGAGATTCGGCCACTTGTGTAGGCTTCCAAGCAACCACCAGCCCTGTTTACCCTCAAATGCTTAAAATTGTACAATATCACCACAAAAGTATTCAATACATTATCTTAAGAGTAAAAAAATAAACATACATTATAATATATAATAATAATAATCTATATATATAAAATGTATACACCTCAAAATCCTAAATTGTGCGCCAAAATCTTAGGCGTACACAGGTCTGAACCACCCACATCCCATACAAACTTGCAGAATGTTTTCATGCATTGAGTGATAGAAAAAAATTTTGTATCCCAGAAACTGAATGAGGAAGCCCTAGTCCAAGCCTCTCAGATGTACAGCCTACAGCTGAGTTCACTCAAAGCAGAATTAAGTTCAGCTCATTCTGTTATGGAGAAGGAGAAGTCATCGAGAGAGAAACTGGAGGCTGAGGTTAGTTGCCCTGTGCGGCAAGTTGAATTTGTTGATAAAAAAAAAAATCTATAATATATTTATTTTGTCCTACTTTTTTAATACTGTGAAATCATGCACATAGAAATAATTTCCAACAAAGAAATTTTGTTATTGATTTAGCACTTATAGCATTTAATTTTTTCATGCTGATTGTTTAAAATCACCTAGCCATCTATAACTTTGAGTACTGCCTCACTGGCCTACACGTCTATAGTGACTAGTCCCATCCACAGCCATCATGATCATCTCAGTATCTATCTCTGTTTCTGTCTCACAAATCATTTTTGACCATCATAATCTCTTATCACCTGGTTATGTATGAACCTCAAGGCCATCCTAAGTGGATGTGGCCATTTGTAAAGGTACAGAAGACTGATTCCTTGTTAAACTATGTGAAGTCTGAACTAATATTAAAAATAATCATTGTCTCCTCAGATTGACTCACTCAAGACTCGTCTGCTCAGTACTAATCATGAAATGGACAAGGCAATCAGTGCCAGGAATGAATTAGAAAGGTGCGGACATAAGCTGCCTATTTTAATGTTACCAATTTCCTAATCAATATAATTAATCTGAAGTTATTTGTAGGGTATGATCATCAAGATCATTTGCTTTGACATTTTGATTATGATTTGGATTGGTATGAGATTGATACGATATTGAGCTGTACAGCTTTAATTAATGCAATGTTGTGGATTCTTTATAATTATTTTTTTTTTTTTTTATGTGTGTTATGAGTCATGTCAGTTTTAAGTTTTATTTGGTGCACATTTCAACAGAGAACACAGGCGAGAAAAAGAATTGTGGAACAAAGAAATGGAAAGGAAATCAGGGGAGGTGACTGCGTTAAAGGATGATAATCAGGTCAGTATTTTCTTAAATTCTGTTTAAATATCCTGCTTGTGAACAATAAAAGTTGTGAAAACTCATGTACCTTACTAAATGTTATATAGTGGCCTAGTTGTCTAGAATACAATCTCTTGTAACTTTCTACATGTTATATAATGGCTTAGTTGTCTAGAACCTCTTGACCTTTCTAAGTGTTATTTAGTGGCGGCGTTGTCTAATCTGGAATCTTTTGACTTACAGTAATTTAAGTAGTATCATGCAGGCTTTATGCAATATTTTAGGGTAGTAAACACAATGTTGAGTTCTAACATGTATTCAATTTATTATTTCAGCATCTGAACCAAAGACTTCATGCTACTGAAGGCAGGCTCAACACCATAGAAAATGAGGTCAGCAGAGAAATAGCTTTTCTTTATTCATAATAATTGATGTATTCATTAAATATAAATGATGAAGGATTGCCATTAAGCAATTTTTATTGCAAAATGCTATCACAACGACCAATAAAGTCTAAAACATGTGAATTTTATTTACTTATATTTAAGCCTTTTAGTGTTCACTGTAATTTAATTTTATTCAGTTATTATTCTTCCATTGCTAAGTGATAAAATGATACAACTTATAATACAACATAACATGAATAGACAAAAATTCAAGCCAATATAAGAATGAGAAAGAGATTCTAACACTAATGCCAAGAAGAGCAGCTATAATTCATAGCCTAAAACTCTCAACCCTTTATATCTTTATTTTATTATGAAGAATATTTTGAACATTCCTATCTGTTTGGGTCATCTGACTTAAAATAATGAATTCAGCAAGACAAACTGTTTATTTGATCAATTCTGCAACCTGTTTGCTGTCATTCTCAAAAACATGACATTTAAATATAGCTCATAAATAAATGAGGTCAGGGAATTTATGCTAAAACATGTTAGTAAAAATAATCAAGCCAGTGTTGATTTATGTCCATTCTTCTCCCCCAAGTTGCATGTTTCCAATACTTCCCTGATGGAGAGAACTGCCCAGCTTCAGCAGCTCAAGCAGGAACTAGACAGACACAAATCAACACATGAGTCCCTGGATCAAAACTACAGGATGGAAAAAGTAGGTGATGATCTGGTAGCTGGAAATATTGAATACATAAATTGTGAACTGTCTTGGAAGGACAGCATAATAAAGTAACAGTTAACTATTAGAAAGAAAAGGAACATTTAGAGGAAAAAAAAGAAAAAGAAAAGAACAAATAAACAAATAGAGAAAATTATTTGAAAAATAACAAGCTTAATTTTTATGATAATATTTTTTTGTTTTAAATTTTAAAATCATGGTTGATAGGGACGGTTCCTGAAATTAAGATTATTTTTTATTTATCGCTGCTGTTGTTACAATTAAAATTTCAAAAAAGGTGAAGGTCACACATCAAATATTATACAGACTATTACAACCCCCATGTCAGGGTCATATTTAACGCCTATGTCCAAAAGAAGAACTTTTGTTGATGCCGTAAAACTTGTTTGGTATCCCCTTAGGAGAATAATGCCAAGCTGCAGGCTAAAGTTGAGAATATGCAAGACAAGTGAGTGAACCTTTGCTCTTATGTTGGTTGAGGGATGGGTTTGTAAAAAATGTTTTTAATCATCTGTAAGAATGCAAAGAGGATTTTTTTTTTCTGTGTACCAAGATTAATTACAAAATATGGAAGATCATCAATCAAAAACAGATTTTTAACATTTTACTGTCCAGTGAGAAGTGAAATTGTTAAAATTAAAATCCCCAATAGGTATGTAAATGACCCTTGTGCATTCCCACGTTGGGGTCGAATCTTGACTGCCTGAAAGTCATTTAATTATTTTTCTAAAAAAAAAAAAGGGTCAGCGCCCAGCAGCAGGACAACTTCTCACTCCGCCAACAGCTGGATTCCCTCAAACTAAATGCCGGCAGCTCACCGGGCTCTGACGCTAATGAGAAGCTCAGCAACATCCTGGCCAGTCTCAGAGCAGACAGTGATAGGGTGAGGAACCAGAAGCGCAAAGAGATAGCGATCTTTTTTTATTGATGTGTTCAGTAACAGATTTATTTTAGGAAAAAGAAAATGTCATTTTATAAATATGAAATTAATCACAACCTACGCAAAGACAATCTTCATTAAGATATTCATTATATTCAAAATAAAGTGATTTACATCGATTGCTGAGTTTCCTTAAATAAGAATGACGATTAAATAAAAGGATAGTAGAGAAAGTTGTTTTATTCCTGACTAAAAAAAAAAGAATTAAACAGTATTAAGATCAGTTCCACGTGACCTACTTTTGACACCATGACTGAATTAGATTTGGTTTATTTCTAGGCCAAAGCCACTCTTGAGGAGAAAAACAACAACCTGGTGGAACAGGTGGCCAGGCTGAAGGAGGAGGTGAGGGGAGCCGAGGCCAAGAGAGTTACACTGGAGCAGGACCTCAAGAGACTGCAGGAAGAACACAACGCCTTGATCAAAAAGTTGTCTCAGACTGAGGCATCTCTCCAGATTGCGGGGGGGGGGGGGGGGGGGTGGGTGGGGGGGGGATTACCTGCTTGTGTATTTATTAATGATTAATTTATATCAATTTGTTATATATGATATGAGATTATAAGTGACATGTTTATAGGGACAGTTTTCAGGAAAGCTCACTGTCACTCATGTGTCTCACCTGAGAGATGTAAAGTTCTATATTGGCTCCCCACCACTGAATCTTTAGTTATGAGAAGAGTTGAAGATTTTTTTCCTTCATTTAGTCCAATGACTTGTTTTCTCTCTGACTTAGATGCATATTTTGTTCATGATCCAGATTTGAACAAAAAAAACGGTATAATTTTGTGGAAATGACAAGGTCTTCAAAGCTTACAACAGCATCTTCCATTAATTTTACAAAAAAAAATTATATTAAAATTCCTGCTAAACAATTGTGGCTTCAGATCTATGATAATTTCAAACTTTGGCAATAAAAGATAATTTCTGTAGTTTAATATTGCAATCATAAAATTTTAATTCATCTTTTAATCAATATTTACCATTTCATAGAGAATATATATTTTTTTTAAAGTTTAAGAATGTTTGGATTCAAACACAAAATGTGGCTTAGAGCTCTCTGCACACAGTCAGTTTTATTTCCAACAGGCCAAGGAACAAGCTGAGCAAGAGAGGATCCAGCTGAAGTCTGAGGTGGAGAGACTCCAGCATAAGTACCAGTCAACACATGACAAGTCTGTGGAGTCCCAGGCCAGGATATCAGAACTGGTGGACAGGCTGGAGAAGGCTGAGCACACATCTCTGTATAGCAACCAGCAGCTGGCCAACACATCAGCCAATATGCAGGGCCTGACCAAGACAAAGGTAAGAACTGACCTAGTCAAAGTAAAGGACTGACCAAATCAAAGGTAACACTGACCAAATCAAAGGTAAGGACTGACCAAGTTAAACATAGGCCCATTTACTAGTCTGTATTAAAGAATGGGCCTTTGTATTGCATGCTGTTATGACACATCCACCCTCAGCCACCGTTTGGTGATGTTCCTTTGGAGGAGCAGCCAAGCAACAATAGACAAACAAAACTGAAAAAATTAAAGTCAAAGCTTTAGACAAAATTGTGAAAATATATGAGCACATTTATATTTTGTACATATTGTTGTAGGGAAATTATAATAATTAATTTATTTGACACTATTTAATGGGGTGAAGTCATCATTCAGATCCAGTGGCCATTTTAGAATATACCCTACAGCCTGTGGAGAGAGTAAAGAATTTACACACTCTCCGCAGGCAGCTGTTCTTTGTTGGTTTATAGGGTGTGTGGGTGTTGTCCTGGAATTTTTGGTTGATATTTTAGGAAAAAAGCCTTGAAGTGCTGGGCAGTGGAAGAGGTGATGTGTTACTGTACAGTGGCAGAGCGAAGTGGCCATTAAAATCACAGACAATCAAGGTCTTAGAGCATTGTTTGTTCTCTAGGTGGACAAAGTTGCAGTTATTTTTTGGGGGTCTGTATGTATTAAAAACTTTTTTACCATGGTACCAAACAGAAGCGTTGACGCTATCTGTGAGCTGATCAGTTGTGACGGCCTTAACCTTGACTTGTACTTTTTTTTATGAAGATGATGGCCCCTGTATTCCTTTAACTAATTATAAAAAGTGTTGGACTGCGATAAAGCTTTAAAATAGATGAATTAGACACAAACAATTTGTGTCAATAAAACAATATATGTTAAGCTTTAATAATAATTTAACATAACACAAAATAAGTAAACGTTTCGGCGCACGCCTTCATCAGTACAACAACAAAACACTTCAATAAGTATCAATTAAATTTACATAATATAAATTAAATTTACATAATATAAATTAAATTTACATAATATATATATACATATATCCTACCTAAAAAAAAGGAGAAAAAATAGAAGTGGGCAATAAAAACCAGACAAAAACAAAGTAAAGAAGAATGTATTCCAGATGAGATAGCACCTGGTACATCTGGACAGTAACTACCTCTAACTAAGAGAGGCGTTGTCTTCTCTTCTTCTTCTTCTATATCTTAAGGGCCCACGATCAATTTATTGATCATTTTGGCTCCATTTTGTAATGTGCATCACTCCTTTCCATCCTCCACTGATTAGATGAAGAAAAGGCACACATTTCTGGTGAGGCCATGCTATCTTAAAAACTCACAAAATCCAACTGTCAGCCCCTTGTTGTTGATGGCATGTATTTAGGCTGCTTAATTTTCAAGCTATTTTCCTTTCATTCCCAAATGTTTTAGACTCAGCTTGATGAGAGCATGCAACATTTGCAGATAGAAAATACCAAGCTAGAGGCAGAGCTCAAGTATGAGAAGCAGAGGGCGGACATGCTGTATCAGGACTTGCAGGACTCTCAGAAGGTGGGTTTTATAAGGGGGCTGACATGCTGTATCAGGACTTGCAGGACTCTCAGAAGGTGAGTTTTATGGAGGGGCTGACATGCTGTATCAGGACTTGCAGGACTCTCAGAAGGTGAGTTTTATGGAGGGGCTGACATGCTGTATCAGGACTTGCTGGACTCTCAGAAGGTCGGTTTTATAAGGGGGCTAACATGCTGTATCAGGACTTGCAGGACTCTCAGAAGGTGAGTTTTATGGAGGAACTGACATGCTGTATCAGGACTTGCTGGACTCTCAGAAGGTGAGTTTTATGGAGGAACTGACATGCTGTATCAGGACTTGCTGGACTCTCAGAAGGTGAGTTTTAAAGGGACTCTGTAGATTGTAAGTCGGTACTTGTAAATCAGGGTTTGTCTGCCTTTTGTCCATTGTTACTTTCAATGCACTGTAGACGTATCCTCCGAAACCCTGATGAGCTATTTTAGGTCACTTAATTGCGTTATGAATTGGAAAATAAGCCAATAAATAATTTTAGAATTTATGACATTTATTTGAATATCTGCATTTCCACATTTCAAACTAAAGAATATTTTTATAATCCATTATGACATAATTCTTAAAACACTATTCTTAAAATTTTTTTAAATGTATAAGAGGTACAAAAACTTCATTTTTTTATCATCAACAAGTTTTTCCTAAATGTTTCAGCTGCTATATTTTTATGCAATTCTCACCTAAAAAGCATTTATAAGCCTACAATTAAAGATGTTTTTTTTAAAATAATAAGTTTAAATGTTGATTCTGTTAAATATAGATCTTTACACTTAGTTTGTATTTAAGAACTCCTAAATATTTAAGTATAAATGGCAAATTAAGTTGTGGTTTTCTTTAATTTCATGTTCCAGGTTCGTAGCAGCCTTGAAGCCTTGTGTGCCAATCTGAAGTCATCATCAGCGCACATAGAGGACAGGCTTGGGGTGAGTGCACACAGAGATTTGCCTCTCTAAATGACATTACTTGTTTTAAACTTACTTCTTTGCCTTTTTCCTTACTATGGGTGTGGGAGATTGTTTTTAAAAAAATTTAAAAAAACAATAATGAAAATATACTTACTTGATTATAAATGAAATGCATTTCTCCTTGTCTTCCAATCCATGTAACGTAAGTTTCTGTTTTCAGTCAGAAAATGGATATGAAGACAGTAGACTTGAAGTGAGTCTTTAATTATAGGCTTTTCATTTCCACCAGAAACCAGCTTTTTATACATATATTAGCTTTTGGCTTTAGCTTTTATTAGATCATGGCTAGATATGAGAATTTAGCTTTTATTGATCTTTAATTAAAATCAAGAAATCAGTTATTGTAGCTCTGATAAGCAATCAACGTTAACTTCTTTTTGGCTTTTTGAAAATGATCAGCTTCTTTTACTTGCATTTTTTTGTCTTTAACAAGCATCAAAAGATCTTTAATAGAAGTTAACAATTAGTGTTTTTTGGAATAATTTGTTTTTAATCTCATCCTATCTGAAAGTTTAGTTTTTTTTCAAACTTTTTTTGAATATGACACTGTGTACTATTTGTGTCTTCTATTTGTTTCCATTTGTCCAGTATCTTTTAGCTCTTTAAAAATTAAATTTCATTTGTACTCTCCATAAATCTTTAGTCAATAGAAACTATTTCATTTTCCATTAGTTTTACGCTTAGTCATCATCTTAGATACATTTTTTTACATTGATAATCGTAACAAGAATATGTTAAAATTAATCCCATTATTTGATTAGTGCAGTAGCCCCAAGTCTGTTTCTCAAACACTGAAAAGGCTTATGTTTCTCATTATTGCCCTGTCTTTCTATTTCAAGCTTCCACATACCTTGTTTTTCTATTTAATTATATTTCTCCACTGGCTTATGACATAGAAATAAAATTATATTAGGTAAAATTAAAGAATAAGCACTCAGTCCCGGTTTGGCCAACAGTCACATAAACATTGCTGTCTTAAATACAAGTACTCAATTACTTGGTGTGGGAGAGGGGAGGGCTTAGAGAATAAATGTCAGTTCAGAAAAGAGATAAAAGATTGATTGAAATAAAAAGTTTATGAATCAGACCCAGTAATGGAAGTAGAAAACATTTTAAAAAACTGATTATTCAAAATTGCATATGTGTTGTCAAAGAAAAAGAATATTTTATAATCTTTAAATCTGGCACTGTTCCCTGGTGAAAATTCGAAACTTGTCCACTGGTCCGCCAAACTTGAATGTTTGGGAAACTCTGTGCTGAGGGACCTGACATTTACGGTCAGCAGCAGTCTTCTTCTTCTTCTTCTTCTTCTATATCTTAAGGGCCCACGATCAATTTATTGATCATTTTGGCTCCTATGCATGTAGATGGGATTTGCAATGTTTCTGTTCCTGGTGTTGAGGAAATTTCACAGATTTCCAGTGCCACTTTGTGAGGGAATCATGCACTGGGGGTTTGAAGGCTTGAGGCAATAGACACAAATGTGTCTAGTGTTGTCGCCTCAACCGTTCCTTTTGAAAGATTGTTCCAGTCCCTGATTGTCTTGGGCAGGAATGAGCAGCTCCTATACTGGCTTCTTGCTGGTATGAGCCTGAATTGCCTGTCATGGCCTCGTCGCTGTCTATGGGGGAGAGGTACGAGTTTCTGTTTAATACTGGAACAGTGGACCAGCCCATTATTTATCTTGTACATCATGGAGAGCCTGGATTGTCGTCGTCGTTTCTCCAATGGTGACCAGCCTAGTGTTTCTAGCATGCTGCCAACACTTGAGGTATTCCTGTAGCGGTTTAGGACAAAGCGTGCTGCTCGTCGCTGGACCGCCTCCAACCTGTCAATGCTCTTCTGGGTAAATGGGTCCCAGACTGAAGATGCATAATCTAAAATCGGACGGATAAAGGCTTTATATGCTCTTTCTTTCACACAGGAGTTGCCAATCTTTAGATTTCGCCTTAAGAACCCTAGGGTCTTGTTTGCTTGGTTACATACAGTCAAATGTGCCCCAATTATAAAATATATATGTATATATTTGAACAGAAAAAGTGAGGAGGAAAGAGTTTCGAACCTTTCTCAGTAGATTTGTGGGGGAAAATGTGATATTTAGTGTTGTCATTTTTAAAATAATTGTGTCCAACTAAAAATGTAATAACTGTTTTTTATTATTAAACCTTTAACACCTATCCTTAATCTAAATATCTAATTAAAGTAAGTTATATTTTATTCTTACTGGTCTTGAGACCTTACTGGTCTCTGCAGCTCTAATACTACTACACAAAGCTTACAGCTTGTTCTAAGGGAAAAGGAACCGTCCTCTCAAATATATTGATGACTGAGATAACTAAACTGTTTATGTTTTCCTCATTCTACCCAATTCCTATGGAAAAATTCTTTTGTAATTTTATTTTGCCTATTTCAGCAAGTTTCTATTACTGGTTTTGTGTGTTTACGTTTTCTGTTTGTCAATATCTGTAGTGATCCATGGCAGACTGGCCTTTATGGCATACATGACTGACTGGCCCTAATGGCATACATGGCAGACTGGCCCTTATGGCATACATGGCTGACTGGCCCTTATGGCATACATGGCAGACTGGCCCTTATGGCATACTTGGCAGACTAGCCCTATGGCATACATGGCTGACTGGCCCTTATGGCATCCATCGCAGACTAGCCCTTATGGCATACATGGCAGACTGGCCCTTATGGCATACATAGCAGACTGGCCCTTATGGCATACATGGCTAATTCACAGAATAATCAGCCCATTTAGTCATGTAATTCTTAACACAAATTAATTTGACAAAATGATCAGCTCAGCTTTTTTTCTTAAATCTATTATAACTTTATCTTAATTTTCAGATTATTTATTTTAGAAAATCATATATCAACGCTATATTTCTTTAAAATAAGGTTACAGATAATACAGCAGATAGCTGTTGAAAAAAATATATTTATTGTACTCTATTAAAAGTAAGTGTTGAAATGCTTTTAAATATGTGCAAAAGTTTACATTCTTCAAATTTAAAAAAAATCATTAAAAAGAGATTTTTAAGAAATTATTTTCAAATTTTTCAATGAACAACTGTTATACTAATGTTGCACTAACTGGGAATTTATTTTTGATAAATTTCAGCTGAGCTCCAAACATACTTACTAAAATGTGCTTTGATTGTTTGTATTTTAATTACATCTGTCTAAACATTTAAAGAATTTGTTGTTTTTTTTACACCTGAGACAGCCTTGTAAAATATGGGGATTTATTTTTATCTAGGAGGAGATAGCTGCTCGTGTGATGTACGAAGCAGAAGCTCGTGATCACAAAAATTTGTATGACCTTGAAATGAAATCAAGGTCTAAGTTGGGTTTAAGGGTGAGTGATTGATGTGTACTAGATATGAATTGCCCAGAATGCACCAGCAAGCCAAAAGAGTGAAACTTACACACGTTCTCTTCATACATTAATTTTTTTATTTGTGTAGCATCACAGTCAAGATCACTTAGTTTTGCATGTGTCACATTCACAGAGCAATGAATCTTTATGCGTGGCCAAAAGTTTATAATGTTAAGTTGAATGAATCATTTTAAAAAAAGGTCATGTGACCAAAGTAGTGTATTTTTCTTCTGCATGAAATATTACTGGCATGAGTTTATTTATTCTACTGCATAATTAATATAATCAAAATCAGGCAACAAAATGTTTGTGTTCTCAAAATGTGGTGATCTGTTGCATGAATCACTCCTTTAAAGCTTGGCAGAAAAGTGGCTATGATTCATAATGATTTTATTTTGGTTGTTTGTTGTTGTTGTTTTGCCATGTTAGAGCCAACAACTGACTAGGCTCTGGTTATACTCAAGTGATAAAGTTTGGTACTCAGCTTAATCTGGTGACATATTTTCAAAGTTTTGGAAGTCCTTTATTCTGGAATATATTTAGATCTAAATATATAAAATATATTTGGGTTGAATTAAAAGGATTTCTTAGCAACTTTATTGAATTCAATTTAAAGTTATTGTCTCAGTCACATACCTTTAAATATCCAAGGAAAAAAATAATATGTGATGATATTATTAAAGTTTTTCCTGCCAATTTTTTAAAAACTATTTTGATATCACTCACCACATATTTGTTATGCTTTGAATGGTGGATGAATCACTCCTAAAATGTCAGGTTGTTTTGTGGACATTTATTGTAGTGTGCTAAAAACTGTAATGTTAGAAAGTAATAGCATGTGTCAAAAAGTACTAAGTTAACAGAATACTATTTATCTACAAATAATAATGATTGATTTTTTATAAATAGTCTGCTCATTTTTTTTTAAAATAAATAATTAATCTTGACCTCTAATACTTTGAACTAAAATTGTTTTCATGCTTCCCTTTGCAAATTTTTATTCTTTAAATGTCTGCTCTGAATTCACATCTTATACATTCAAATATAGTTCATAATTTATTGTTTAAATCATGTTGTTGTAACTTAGACTGCCCAAATACTTCACTTTATTCTACAAACCCTAACACTAAACAAGCAAAGCTTGATGATAATTGTAAAGCAATCTAAATTTAAATTAAACATGAAGAACATTTTGTTCTTTCTTTATAAACATAGACTTTTTAAATCAACTTAATTTTAGAGTTCAGATCTCCAAACATTGCATTCACTTTCCCTTAACTAATAAAAAAAAATGTTTCTACATTTTTTAAACTCCAGATTACTTTTTTTGCAGATAGCTGACTTAGAGAGGAATAAACATTCTTCAGATGCCAAACTTGGGGAGGTGAGTGTGTGATTATTGATGGTCCTCATGTGGAGGTTCTGTTGAGAGTTAAAATTAATCAGAGAGCGGTATATAATGAAATGTAAAATAATTGTCAGATTAGAAAATAGGTCAAAGCTTTCCTAGAGACAAAAATAGGTCAATGAACATTTTATATACAAGCTGTGTGTTTAGCAGTCAAAATATACGAGTATCTAGCGTTAAAACAGCTTAACCCTTGTCTTTTCTTCAAAGCTTTAAACTACTTGTTATTTTTAATGCAGTCCTACCACAATCCTTATTTCTACTTTTTGAATGATTGTCATAATGTAAAATTTGATTAGCCCTTAGGTAAGATTGTTAGATCCTAAAAGCTTGTAAGGTCTAAAAATTTCATAGATATTTCTTATATTCCTTGTCTAGGAAAAGAATCGAGCCCAAATGGCGGATGAAAAACTAAGATACCTGGAGTCTCAGTTGGAGGCAGAGAAAGAAAAGTATGGAGGATTTTACTTATTTTTGTTTATGAGATTAGATGTTTTTATATTAGTTTAAAAAGATTTTTATTTTAGCTGTGCAAATTTTTTAATCTGATTTTCTAACTTCACAGTTTTAAATAAAACTGGATTGCCCTTTTTTTTTTAAAGTCCAACAGACAATGTTATAGACTTCTGGAAGGCACCAATCTAAGTTTAATTCTTCTTGTAGACCTCCCCAAAACTCTTTCCCTTCACAATATCAAGCGTTCTAATAAAAGAATAATCTCCCAAAAACTAAAACATACATATTTTATATACATTAATCTTATTGCATTCTTTATTTCTAGAAATCACCAATTACAGAAGGATATGAATTCACTTAAACATCATCTGAAATCTGCTAAAAACAAAATAAAGGTATGATCTGACAGAAGTTGAGAATATGGATGGATAAGACAACTAGCCACACAATGCTTACTGTATATACTCGCATATAAGCCTACATCGCATATAAGCCGACCCCCTAAAACTGCTTTAAAATGGCCAGTTTTTGCAAAAACCGGCATATAAGCCGACCATACAATGGTCTAATTTTACTCCATATTTTTGGTTCATAGAAATTTGTTACTGCAAAGATGTAAAATGCTCACTTTTATGTTACATACCAGTTTGTTTACCTTTTGGAATGACACAAAAACATGTTCTGCTCTTTCCACATTGTTTGCTATAATAATATCTGTATATATATATATATTAGAGGTCTATTACTCTGTACACACAACCAAATAAAGAGTCAGATAGCGATGAAAATGTGTGGCGGGAAAATTGGCATTAGTGTCTGTCCATGTGTACATTTTGTTTTATGCGCATGTAAGCCGACCCCCCTGATTTCAGTATAGTATTTTATAGTTCTAAATTCGGCTCATATGTGAGTATATACGGTAACACAAATTCACTTGATCAGTTTCTTTTTTTCCATTTAAAAATCTTGTTCATTCTTTGACTAAAACAGAAAATTCTGAGAGTAAGATCATGTGTTTAGGGAACATTGTAAACATTTGATAATTTTTTTTATTTTTTTTTATTTTAGTCTTTGGTACAAATAGTGTAACTAACTTCAGCAGTGATATCACACCAAATTAAAAATTTTGAACTATTCCAACTTCCATTTTAAAGAATTTATTCAATCTAACTGACTTTATTTCCTTAATAGGCTGAAATCAAATTATCATTTGGACTTTCCACATTTTCATCATATCAACAACTTGTACTGCTTTAAACTGATTAATTTATGAAACTGCTGATAACTAAAAAAATATTGCATTTCTACTTTGACTATGTGGCAGATCACAAAACTTTATTTAACATACATGATTGCTACTGCTATGCAGACTCTGCTAAACCAGTCAGTCGCTATCTTTTTAAACAGTGGCAAAGCTTATTATAAATAAAAATTTAAATTAATGTTTTTAAAGTTTATTTTTATACAAATCAATAAGAATTTAATATTTAAATTTGGAAGAAATAGGAAGGTCTAACCTTGAACCTAAATCATTTAAAATTGTCAAATAATAACTAGCTTCTTATTTTTGCTCACGAGTGAAGAAAAAAAAAAAAAAACCCCCCCCCCCCCCCTTTATTTTCCTTCAACCTCTTCTTCCGCGTCCTTCAAAAAAATAAAACATTATTCTCATTATGTGCTCTTATGTGAAATCCATTCATTTTATCATAATCATTAGATACTTTATACATCTCCATAGATACATTGTTATTAATGTATATCTTTACCTTGCAAGATCTTTAAAAAAAAATGTAATCTATATTTCATAAAGTTTTTAAAAAATCAGCTTGGCATGTCATGCTCTTTGAAGAAGCAGAATGAAATTTAGACCTTCGGTGAAAAACTAGACCAAGTGAAAGTCTAGAGATCCCTAGACCAACTTGAGTGAAAGTCTGGAGATCTCGAGACCACTTTCAGGGAAAATCTAGAGATCCCTAGACCAACTTGAGTAAATTCTAGAGATCCCAAGACCAGCTTCAGTGAATGTTTGGAGATCCCTAAACTAGCTAAGTGAAAGTCTAGAGATCCCTAGACCAACTTGAGTGAAATTCTGGAGATCCCAAGACCAGCTTCAGTGAATGTTTGGAGATCCCTAAACTAGCTAAGTGAAAGTCTAGAGATCCCTAAACTAGTTCAGTGAAAGTCTAGAGATCCCTAAACTAGCTATGTGAAGTCTAGAGATGCCTAAACTACCTAAGTAAAAGTCTAGAGATCCCTAAACTAGCTATGTGAAGTCTAGAGATCCCTAAACTAAACTAGCTTAGTGAAAGTCTGGAGATCACCAGAACAACTTCATTAAAAGTCTGTAGATCTATTTTCTATGTAAACAAAAGGTTGTCAGGTCACTTGTTCCTGTATGCATGATGAGCTACATCACTTTGATATTATGCCTTTGGAATCATGCACCACAGCACACGGGCAAAGTCACAATGTGTCTAATTGTGATCTTCTATCTAACATTTTGTTGGAATGACAAATATAAATATAATTTAATAACTATATTAGTGTATTTATTGTCTTGCATTTTTTAAATTCATAGTTTTCTGCTAATTACTAAATTATCTTTTGAAGCTTGTCTTCTCGGTGTCAATGATCGTTTGGTCTTTAAACTAAGATGACATTGGCAACACCTAAAGTATTTTTATGTTCTCCTAAAATTTACATACCATTACTGTTACAAGCATTTTATAATTTGCTCTTTCAGACCAGCAAAGTAATATTTAAATATATATTAATTCTGACTTTTATTTAATACGCTTCTGTTTAAGAATAAATGAACATAATATGGATAATTGAAAATATTTTCTCTTAAAGAGCGAAACATTTCCTAATGCATAATTAGAAAAGGTTGAATTATGAACTAACAATGAG
Organism: Lymnaea stagnalis; assembly: GCA_964033795.1. NCBI lineage: Eukaryota > Metazoa > Mollusca > Gastropoda > Lymnaeidae > Lymnaea > Lymnaea stagnalis. The sequence continues at coordinate 2,096,658 of CAXITT010000003.1, read as the reverse complement.
GACCTCATTAAGCTACTTGCCTGGCTCAAATCTAAGGGTTCACTGGATTGTTGGAGTGTGTGGTTTAATAATTATATATAACTGTAGTGGCTTAATAAATAATAAATTCATCATTTAGGAAACCAGAGAGTTTTCTCCATTAGATCCTCAATATACAGAGTTCCAAAAAGATGTTTCAAGTAAAGAAATCTTTGTGTCAACTCCTCGAAACCAGGTAGTGGAGAGTAACAGACAAAAATAGTCAGGCTTCTTTCTAGACTTGATGTACACAAAGCTTGTGTTGAAGATTCTATCCTGCACCTTGCCACGTAGTTTTAGTACTAAAATTGCACTTTGTATGTCCTTCATACCTTAAAAGTTTGAACCTTTTTGACATTCCAATCCTTGCATGAAAACAAAACATGGTCTTTGGTCTTAACATAAAATTTAAACAGTAATTTCACTGCTTGAGCAGCTGGAGTCATTTTCTTTCTTATCAAGAAACATTGGTTATGTATATACTTTCATAGAGTTAAAAATACTTTGTTAACCAGGGTGGGTTATTGGTGATAATAAAAATGGTATGCTGTGATGTCAAATCTTTGAAAAATTACTAAGGATTGTAATCCAAAAAGGTTTTCAGGTATGATTTCACTAGTTTTTTCGTTTGCTTTTTAAAATTGATATTGTATTTAAAAAATGTTCAGGAGTATAAAATGATTTTAATGTACTTCAAAGTTTATTGTCAAAATATTTTCTTTTAAAAAAATTTTTTTAAACATTTTTTTTTTTAAACTCCGAATTTTTTTTCCTCCGCTGGACCTGATAGATGAACTTTATTTCAACTTTTAATCATATTTGTTCTAATCTCCCTTATCTCTGATTGATACAATGTAGTTTAATGCAGCATCTTTGTCTTCATTTCTTTTCTTTTTATTGCAATCATAGTTACCAACCCTTAAAGACTATTGCTTTCAGTTATCTTATTTTATAAATTCCTTGGCCTTCTACTTTATTTTGTTTTAAAATTAAAATACTGTATGAGGTTATGTCTATTTTTTATATTTTTATTAATAGAATCTGTCCATAATCATCTACAGCCCTCTCCTTTTTTTCTAAGTGGAGCTAAGGTCATCAAGACTTGCCATGCTGCTGGAAATCCTTTGAGTTTTCTAAGGGTGGTTCATCTCACTTCACCATGGCATATTGAAAATAACATTTACTTTTTAACTTGAACAGTTGTAGATCAAACAGGAGACCTCAAACCTCACATTATTAGATGTCAAAGTTCACCAAATGTGACACTTATTGCCTCCTGGTTTTTTTGTGATCATTAAAAAGCCTGTCTCATAATAACAAAGCTGATCTTGAAAATGTTTGTAAAAAAAAAATAGCAGCAGAAAATTATTTTACTAAAACTATTTTTTAAAAGTTGGAAGAAAACTACTTAAAAATTCCATTAGATAGACCAACAACCCTACATTTTTTTAAACACTTTATGCACATGATTTTCTCTACACTAATTCCTTGGTTTGAAATAATGTTTTCATATTTGATAATTCAACATAATATTCTAGTGGCTTCTTTCCTGTTTAAAAGGTTTTTTTCATGTGTGTGTGTTGTGCTTACTATTAGTGATGTCTGTGACAGTGAAGTTAACTCCTCTTATAACAAAACTTTTTATTTTAAAAATATTGATTTTGTCCAATTAAAAACAGGTTGTATCCATGAAATTTTTTAAAAAAGCATATAAATTTATCTTGTCACTAATTTATACGGATGCAAATAATAGTTTACATTCTATCACTGAGTTATTCTCAGTTCAAACATCCAATATACTTACTTTTGTCTTTGTATCAAGAAATGTGTAACTTGTGAACTTTGTAGCTGCTATTCATAATGTACCAAGATTTTCCAAAATGCCTTCAGCAGTACAAATGGAAATGTTATTTACAAAAATTGTATATTTAGTTAATTTTTTTTTATCAGTTTCTATTATTTTACTGAGAATAACGTAATTGTATTAATAATCATCAGTCGATATGATTATTCATTGACCAACTGTTGTCAAAAAATTTTTAAAGTCATAATCAACTTTGCAATTTGGTAATGGTGATTTGTTCATGTCTCAGAGTCAAGGTTCAGCAAATATTGAAGACATGAAAAGTGAACTGGAAGCCAAATATCGCATGGAGCTGAACCGTAAGCTGGACGATGTAAACAGGTTTTTAGAATCACAGTCGCAGATGCGAGACCGGCTGGACACATCCAGGACAGATCTAGAGACTAGCCTGATGTTTGATAAGAGAAAACTTGAGGTATAGTATAAGATTGTACAGCATAAGTTTGTATAGCATAAGTTTGTACAGCATAAGTTTGTATAGTGTAAGTGATGTCACAGGGGATTATTTAACCTCCAAACTAAATTTATTTAGGACAAATGGTGTTGAGCTCTATATTTTTTTAATATATATTTTTTTGAAAGGATTATGTAGAGCATTTTATTTGTTTAAAATATTTTATTGGAAATGTATCATGAAACCTTATATTAACTAATAATAAAGTTTGATAATAAAAACAAAAATAATGATAGTATCCAATATTTATCTTATTATAAGGACAAACTGGGAATAATAAACAATTCACAGTATCACTTAAACGTAATTAATCCAGATATCACATTTATTTGTTCTTTAATCTAGAGCAGTGGTTCTCAACCTGTAGGTCGCGGCCCCTTTGGGGGTGGTCCAACGACCCTCTCCCAGGGGTCACCTAAGGACATCAGAAAACACAATACTCGACATTTCTGAAGTAGTAACGAAAATAATTTTGTGGCTGGGGGTAGCCACAGTACGAGCAACTGTATTAAAGGGTCGCAGCATTAGGAAGGTTGAGAACCACTGATCTAGAGCCTATCTCAAAACACATTCTATGTATATTTATCGCATTTTTTTTATACGGAAGCCTAATTGAATTGATCAATGTCTGAAAATAAATAAATTCTTCATTAGATGAAACCCATAATTTGGTTAAGGTGGTAAAGGCAACCAAGCAAGCTGTACAACTGCATTAAAGGGACGTAACCAAATGTAAGGCTTGTGAAATAATTTAATTGTTAATGTACTCTACTTTGCTCTAACTCTAAAGGAAGAGAACAACAACCTGCGTGTCAAATATGAGCAAGCTTTAGCTCAGAGGGAGACCAAGGAAATGGAAGTTAAACGATTCCGAGAGCTCTACGAATCTGAAATGAAGTGGAGACTGAGGGTTAGTGACCAACTTACACTTGCCACCGAGAAAAGTTTTAACCTCAAATCTAAACTCAAGTAAGTTTCAACGAGGGGCTCTCAGTTTTAAATATTAGTTTCTGGGATAAATGCCAAATGGAAATGTAAAAACTTAAATTTTAATGCTGTTTTTTCAGTTTGAGTTTTAGTATTTCAAAATGTTCTTACTATAATGATTCAGGGTAATGTTATATTATCAACACTTTGCTTAGCAAGACAACAACTTCCTGTAATATACATGTGGCCTCATGTTTTTAGGATCACAGTTTAGTATATTTGTACTGTGCATACAAAAGTTATAATTAATATTTTGAATTTGAGTATCGCCTTCTTATATGTTATAATGTCACAAAACTCCCACGTTGATGACAACATCAATATAAACCACCACAAATTTGAGAGAGTGTCGACATTCAAATATCTAGGGGCAACTATAAACGAGCACAATGAAATAATGTCGGAGGTGAAAAGGATAACAGCAGGCAACCGTTCCTATTTCAGCCTACAAAAGCTACTGGGAAGCAAAAACCTCTCAAGGGGAACAAAGAAGACACTAAAAACCACTATCATAAGACCAGTAGTAACTTATGCTAGTGAGACTTGGATCCCTACAGAAAAGGAGAGAACCTTCTCAATACATGGGAGAGGAAAATACTCAGAAAAATATATGGCCCAGTGATGGAAAATGATATCTGTAGAATCCCTACAAACCAAGAGCTATACCAATTGTACAAAGATAACCCATAGACACAAAAATAATAAAAAAGGCAGACTGCGCTAGGCAGGACATATTGAAAGGACGCCAGAATGTAGAGCTGCAGCAGTGATATACAGGCAGAAACCTAGGGGCAGACGACCCACCGGTCGCCCCAGGTGAGATGGATCGACGATGTAGAGAAGGATTTACACCAGTTGGGGGCTCGCGCATGGAGGCGAAAAGCCATGGATCATTCCGAATGGAAGGATGTGTTGGAGCAGGCCAGGGCTCCTTATGGGCTGTAGCACCACTGATGATGATGATATATCGCCTTCTAAAATTATTGGGTTTTTTTTTAATTGTTGGTAAAATTTTATTTTCCATTCTTTCAGCAATGAACGACATCACCGCAGTCGAATAACTGGCAGTATAGGCAATCTGAACAGCTCTGTGGTCAGTAACGGCTTTGACATAACCAGGGTCAATGGTTTTGAAGATGATGACCTCAGCAATAAGATTAAAGCAGAGCTTGATAGGAGCATTGCCAAACATTTAGAAGCTGGTAAGTTGTGAGGGAGATCAGTCTGTAGCTTGGGGGATATCAGGGTTACTGAACATCTTATATCACTCAGAGTTGGTCATTTTTGATTCCCCAAAAGTCAGACCTGCTACACCCACCCCATTCCTCATTTCTGTGATGTGTGATATATGCAAACTTATTTTTATGTCAAAACAAATAACAATCCTTCTTTCTTTTTTCATCATGACAAGTCTTAGCTCCCTTTTAACTATGTAATGTAACTGGTTAACCCGCTATGATCAATATTAATTAATCAACCATGTAAACATCATAATGTTTCTTGCCTTTAAATCAAAACTTCATTTCAAAACTTTTTTTTCAAAGATGGGTTACACATCACAAATTTTCTAGTTTTATCAAGACATTTATTATAAAAATACATTTCTAAAAATTCTCTTATTTTGTGATTAATGTAAAAAATTACTTCATTCTATTTTATTATTACAGCTCCCCATGACTTGAAGAAACCAGTTCTAAGAACAACCAAAGATGCACCAAGGTTTTCATCCTCTCTAGCCCAGTCCAGCAATGATTACTTTGATATTTTGAAGCGCAAATATTGCGTCTGACATAACTGTAATATCGTTTGCCTTTCCGAAAACTAATCAAAATATTGTGTAATACCTAAAGCAGTCCACACTGTTTACATTTATTGTACCTCAACTCATTAATAACTTGTGTGAGAAATTATGAAAATCTTAAATCTGATCTTGTTAACATTAATCATTCATATTGTGTTTTAACCAGAGCAATATTTTATAGACATGTTTGGAAGTTTTGCAAGTGTTCTTTTTTAATTTTTTTTTCATTCTGTGAAAATTGATTTGGTGAAGTCATTATAATATTTTCAAGACCAAAAATTAAAATTCTGCCTCCTTACAACATTCATGTTCACTTAAATATAGCGAGGTTCTTTAAACAGACCCTTGGGACTGCTTAAAAAAATATAAAAGGAAATTTGTTTAAGAAAACTAAATGTTTAATCTAGAAATTGTTGAATAATTACAAGACAATTAAGACATTATTTTTGTTGGTGTTGTCTTTTTAAAATCTATTTTAATAAATTTTTGACTATGCAATAAAAGTAATGAGACAAACAATTTATATAAATTAAAAAATATATTTTTAGCTTTAATTATGATTGCAAAAAGTACAAATTCAAACTGAGGCCTAAAGCATATTTTTTGTAATTTCGAAGTTTCGAGTTTGTCTCTAATAGGGACAGACATGACAAGAAAAATCCCCTTTAGTAGCCTATTCAAAGAGTTTATTACTAATTTTTATTATAGGATCAGCTTTTAAGTATATTTTAAGACAAAAATATGTATTTATGAAGATGAACATGTGTAAAGCACAAACTTTGGCTGTGTATAACGACACAGAGAAGCAACCAATGCTGGGAGTGGGCGTGTTTGTCTAGATTTGTGGAAATATTTTTAATCAACTATAAGTGGGAATATTTGTAGGGTAAACTAAAATAATTTTCTGTACTAAAACCTACCTATTTTATAAAATGTATCACAATTATATTTTATCATACATAATCTGATGCAATTTTTTTTCATACATATCAGAGGTCCCCAGCATATAGCCCATGTGTGGCTATTTTTTTTTAGTTTAATGAGACCTCCTGGTGGATTATAAATGAATTAAAATTTTATATACATATAATTATTGATGTATTTTAACTTTTAATAACATAATCAAAATTCTGCCATTTACTTAAATTCTTCATGTAATGCTTTCAGGCCAAGAGTTTGGGGACTAACTGGTGTATTGCGGCATCACTGATATTTTTATCTGCTAAAACCGTCCAAAACTGTATATATTTTACTATCACTTCTTTCTTATCCCTGTACTGCCTGCTCACAGCAATGAGTTGTGCTATTTATAATACAAGTTATATTCATAACAATGACGGTTCAAAATATTTATAACAATATCCATTTTATACCACAAATAAATGTACTTACCACCGATCTATTTTTAGATTACAACAGCCTGCCATCATGACAGTTATTTGTCATAACATCTTAGCTGTTGTGGCTGGTAGCCTTTTTTCATATTTGAATTAGTTCCGTCCGATCACTTAATGTAAGTTTTGTGAATGAAATTATGACATGTTTAAATGGTTGTGTTTTTAATTGAGACATCCATAATTAGATTCTCTTCCAGATTATGCAGAAGTCCAGCAGTTATATCTTGCCAATACTTATATTAAAATTTTACCTTATATGATCAAAGTTTCTGTAAGCAGTGTTGGCCCCATGATAATTATACAACTGAACATGTATGTCTGTATTTATAAATATATTCAAATTGTTTGTATGTAATATTTAAGTGTGCTTTTTTTAAAAAGGATTTTAGAGCCGAGGATATGCATAAAGATGTTATCTTAAGTACTATCATATTGTATCTTAATCTCATTTCTTAGAAGTTTATCTATGGTACTTTTAAAATATATATGGCACTTACGAAAATTAACATGAAACAAGGTACAAATTAAATTCCACAAAATTTTAATAATAAAAAAAAAGCTGTATCTGTAAATAATTGATGTAACTGATTTTTTCCACCCATTAAAGCTATGAGCCTCTTAGAGTCTAAGCAATGCCCAAATGGCTTTTCAGTAGTTGTGCCACAGTGTTTTAATGTATTTGAAATACTTTGATAAATGTTTTTACATAACTTAATCTCATAATTTACTTCTATAGTGTGGACACAGTAAGGTGATCTCTTATGGGGCTAGTAGAAATACTTGTAGAAAGACATTGACTTGTTTCTATTAATTTTACAAGTGCTCATTTTTACTGCAGTTTGTTTAGAGGTGGAAACATTATACCACTCTTCACCTGTGGAAGAAAATTAGAATAATCTCAATGCTTCACCAACACTGAAATATCATTACCATTACATTTGATGTTTTAAATGTTTTCTTTTTTAATTCATAGCTTAAAAGAGGAATATTAGTTAAAAGTAGGTTAGTTGTATTCAACGGGTGAGAAAATGATCTTAAAACACACTGGTTGTCTTAATAAAATTACACCATAATATTACTATATCAAATACAAATAGTTTCTACAGTTATACAATTTCTTTTAAAGTTATCACTTGTTTATTTCATTTGATGACCAATCAATGATAGCAGCTGACCACCCAAGCACTTTATGGTCCATCTGCTGGTTCAGATGTTAATGGGTTTAATTAAATCCTTATACGAAATACATTTTGAAGCTAGATCAACCTTTCTGTCATATTTAAAATTTAATCAAATAAGTGTTGGTGAATAGATAATAAATGACATGTGAGTTTGTTGATAATAATTTCAGGGCTGTTGGCATGTACTTAGAATGTGAATGTCTAATCAGAGCAGAGTAGATTTTCATGTACAGGATACTAACAAGGGTGGGTTTTTTTTTCACTTATTGTCTTAATCACAACTATACTTAACTTATGTTAATTGGCATTTCTGTTCCAATATAATGTTTAATAAAATTCACAGTATATCAATGGAATGCTTTTCATTTTTAATTTCAACTTTTTTTTAACTTTTCATTTTGAAACTCCCAATTTAACAACACAAAGAAAGAAAGAATAAACTGAACATAGCAATGAAAAATATTTATTTACAAAATGGTAATGAAGTTTATGATGCAATTGAAATAATGTTCTATAAACTCTTACTCTCACATTCACCGTTAGTTCCAGGCTCTCAAAAAAAAATTAAATCGGTGTGCAATATGACTCTATAAAAATGGTACCCAGCCATGGGCCAGCAGGTAGTAAACACACAACACCTTAGCTGTGGGCCAACAGGTAGAACACTACCTAACAACCCCTTTAATTGAACAGCTGTTTGTCAACAGTAATACTGTATCAGTGTGCTGAGTCAGAACTTGTTAATATGCACTTCTTCCTCTCTGATATGTTGATACTCAACTATGTTCTGTAGTGTCGAAAGCTAACCCCATTAGGAAAGATGAGACCTAAAAGACCAGATTAAAATCATTCCATCAACATTTTTGGAGTATTTATATTTTACAGTATTTTTAAATTATTTATCTATTCAACTTATCTACTTTTGTTTTCTTTATCTGTTTTATCTATTATTGCAAAAATTTTAAAGCCCATTTTTACTAATAACACTTCTGAAATGATAAACATTGCTACAGCTCTGCATTGTTTAAATTGGGTTTAACTGTAGTACAATAGTTAAAGGAAATATTAATTATACATTCAAATTCTTATATAATACAAAACAATATAATATAGACCAGTGGTGGCCAACCCAAATGGCTTCACAAGCCACTTTGATTGTGAGCCACATGCCATCAAGAAGATGCCAAATTAATACCTAATGAATGATATACACAACTACATATTTATTCTTAAAGCACCTCATTCTCAGATGACAACACATCTATCCGTGCCGCCCCTCACATAAATAAATTGTATAGATTTTAACTGAGATATACAACTCTTTAATATAACGGTATTTATTTAATTATCATAGTGCTTTATTGTAGATAAAAAGGTGCCAGTCACTGTCACTGGTGTGGGGAGGGGAACGGAACTAGAGGATGCCCATCAAAGTCTGCTGAAAATTCAAAATGCAGGGATGCATGCTGGGGAATACCTGAAGTTAGTTTTCCTAATGCTACACTTAGTTGGAGAACAACATAAGAAATGCTAGAGGAAAGTTAGGTACCCCTTACATGTGTTTATACAAATCCTTTGATCTTAGTTGATACTAAATAGTCTTATGTTTTATAATTTTCATTTAGGATTCCAGATTACTTATTTGAATCTAATTTTTTTTAAATCAGTCAATAAGAAATGGGGCATGTGGTCACAAATATATATGTCAAATGTCTGTTTGTGCCAAGATTGAAAAGAATCACTAAATGAATGAAGAAATAATTTGGTTTGCAATACATCCCGTGTGGTGCACCTGTTATTGACAAAGTGCTAGGTAAGGACATAAAGTTGACAAAAAAGTTTGGATAAAAAAATTGTTTTGATCAAGCAAATCACTGACAGCTCTAGATCCCTAACTCTAGCACAAAGCATTTAACCCATACCTTCCAATTCTGCTCCATGAGTTAACTCTTACCCTCTCTATCACTACACAACTCATTACTCTGTCACACACTGTGAGACGATTCACCAAGCATGAACGTTGTGTGAAATCATTTTGCACTAAATTTGTCACTCTATATTTCTTATACAACAAAAATGTCATCCTCATTCCATGGAACAACTTACCTGAAGGACTCTGAAAGCACAGCGTGCCTGGGCAGGTGTTGTCCCATAAAGTGTTAAAGCTGCCCATAATTTTTCAGAGTGGCTAAACAAAGAAAATCAAGAAGAGACAAAATTCTAATTAAAAAGTTTAATAACAACATAACTTGTATCATAAACTTGTGAAAAGAAAAGCAACAAAGTTAATGTCCCATCTAAACAAAATTATCAAATAGAGAAAAAGGGGATTTTACAGTATTTATTATGACATGTGCAGAGGAACAATAGTTTAGCTATTTATCTTATATTAGCTGATAAATGGAGGGGGGGGATAGTATTGTATATGTCAGGGTGGGTTTAGTAATGTTTGAAATCAGTAACACAAGCAAAAAAAAAAAACAAGGATTTCATTTGTAAAAGATTTATCTGCTTAACTTTTATCCATAAATGGAGGGGGGGGGGATAGTATTGTATATGTCAGGGTGGGTTTAGTAATGTTTGAAATCAGTAACACAAGCAAAAAAAAAAAACAAGGATTTCATTTGTAAAAGATTTATCTGCTTAACTTTTATCCACTCTCTAATCAGGATTTATAGATGGACTTGATATAATGAGATTGTTTGTAAATTAATCATAAGGGTTATTAATGTGAATTAGGTTAATTTTTTAAAAACTTGTTAGTCATACAAACATCAAATTTATTTTTAATAATAAATAAAATTTTTTAAAGGATAAAAAATTTTTTAACGTTTAATTATTGTTGCATACTAGATAAAAAATAAAGGTTTAGCACAGTCCCATTGAGGCCTTCTTTTTAGTGAATAGCAAGACTGCTCATTTATACTTTAGCCATCTGTTAATTTGCTCACTACTACTGTAACGAATGATGATTCTCATTTGTATAACACCAACTCTACCTGCTTGGAACTCTAATTATTGAAACTCCGTTGCCAAAGAGTTTCAGAAGGTCTACACAAATGGCAGCACCAACCTGAAAAAAAAATGAAAACTGATAACAATTCTGCTACCATCCTTAGCCAGGTACATTCCTTAGAAGCCTAATCAATAGGACAGATAGCAGTGGAGAACATGTAACTTGAAAAAAACAAGTAGGTAGCCTATGGTATATAGTATATAATTATTTTAAGAACATTAATAGACCTCTTGTTTCAACATACTTCACCAAGTGTTTCAGCAACAGCCTTTGTTATCAAAAATTTATATACTACATCTGTCATCTGACTGGTATCTTCATTTTCTATAGTTCTGAAAAATTCATATATGAAAATTTGTTAAAACTACTATATGATTTTCACTTTGAAATTACATTTAAAAGTAAGATTATTAAGCCTATTACTATTATTTTCAAATAAACAAATGTTTTACAGAAATGTGGATTTCATAACTGCTACTTACAAAATTTAAAAATAAAAAGCTTTTAACTTTAAAACAATCCATTGTTAAAAATAAATTTAGCAAAACAAGGCATTAATTGTTTTTGTACAGTTGATAAAGTAAACGAATGCACTATTTGTATGTGTAATTAAACTCAACACAAGTTTATTTGATACATTTCATATAGTATATTTTACAATGAATTTACTTACAATTTTACTTTAAAATAGACATAAGGCTGGGACCTGCTCGAAATAAGCCTTTTATCTTGTTCTTTAACAGTGACAGCGTGAGCACTCATCTGTAAATAAAAAGAATTATGGTCATAAATATCATGATGTATAATGAGACAGAGATTATATTAAATTGACTAATCAAGAAAGCTAGTAGCATCACACAAACTATACATCCTTCACTTGAGGAACTATTTAAAGAAAAAAGCTGTTGTAAAACTAAAAATATTTTGGATACTGACACATCCCACCCACTTTCCACTTTATCACAGATACCTAGGACTGAAAGATATAAAAATTATTTTGTTCTCCTGTCTGTACAAATTTACCATCGTGCTCCCCCAACGGTTACCAAATCTAAATGATCACTAATTAAGTCATTGTTGTCACTAAAGGAGTCAATTTATGGCTGATTTCTACACTAGAGAAGTACCTTAGATGTATTGTGTTTAAAATTGTTACAATTTTAAATGTTATTTAGGTTTAAATATACATTTATTAATGTGTTAAAACTGAATGTGTACAATGTAATAAAAAAAACATTTCCATTTAGTTGGATCAGTTAAGAATCTTATCTTCTCTTATATAAAAATAAACAATAAAATGTGTCCAGGGTGTATTAAGTACAATTAAGTACTCATAAAGATTTCCAAAATATATTTAGGAAGGAGCTAATGTGACAGTGTAATGATGGATTCTTAAAGAAAATGATATTGATCTTGTATCATTTTTACAGAAATCGAATAAATTTAAATGCAGTCATATTCAGAAAATAGTGATAGTGATTTTGCATAATTTTATGAAAATAAAATAAAATTAAATCTGATGAAATATATCTGCTTTCATGCAAGGATATTCAATCTTTAACAATATGTAGGTATGATGAAAAAGAACAAAATAAATATTTGTTTTTTTTTTCTTTATATTCCATATTACTTTTGTTACCTGGAGAACTGCAAAAGCTGAGAGATTTTTTATCCAACCCCCAGAATCAGATTGGGGATTAGCTGAACTTTTGTCTCAATTCGCTACTATATTATTGAAAAATAGTAAAACACAGAACTCTTATATCTGAAGAAGAATCTCTTTATAAATTGTCCCGTCTGTAACTGCAACAGCCTTGAGGTAGTTTTTAGAAATATTAATAATCTTATACAAATTTACACCCACTTTTTTTTTTTTTTTTTTTTTCAATTTAACGAAATTATAAGGCCTGGGGTTTTTGTAAATAGAAAAAAAACTTTTTCCATTAAAGAATTTTTTTAAAATTTTTTATATTTTTATAAAATTTAAAACAAAATTTTTTTTTTTTTTTTTTTTTGCAATGTAACGAAATTATAAGGCCTGGGGTTTTTGTAAATAGAAAAAAAGCTTGTTCCATTAAAGAACTCCAGTGTCCAGTAGTTGTAACTAGTCTGAGCTTTGCTGGATTGCATTGTTTGGGACAGTCACATTTTCACAGCAGAGCCATCCAGCCACTGACTTTTTAATATTCCATCCATCCCTGTGGCGCTACTTTCCGTGTAGGGCTTTGACCTGCCTCACTATTTCCTTCCACTAAGACCTAACTGATGCTTTTCATTTCCATGCTTGGATTCCCAGTTGTTGTAGATCTTTTTTCCACATCATTCATCCTTCTAAGCCTAGGTCTGGCTTTGAGCCATTTTCCTCTGAGGTTTTGATGATCCACCCTCTTCACTCCTCTGTCACTTGACATTCTCTCTAAGTCTAAGTGTCCTGCCCACTGCCCAGCGTAGCCTGCCCTTTTTTATTTCTGCTACCATCATGGGATCCTGATATAGACTGTACAATGCATGGTTGGTTCGTATTCTCCATCCATATTCATCCTTTGTTGGTCCATTTATTTTCCGGAGAACTTTTCTCTCCCATGTGTTTAATAAGTTTTCTGCTGTTTTGGTTAGGGATCAAGTTTCACTTGCATATGTTACAACTGGTCTTATTACAGTTTTATTAATTGTTTTATTTTTTTTCTCTTGTAATGTTTTACTTTTGAGTATTTTCTGACTACTGCAGTATGCCCTGTTTTCGGCTGATATTCTTTCTTTTACTTTTACTTTTTAATATAAAAACAAAAAAAATATAGACTAGTCCTAAAAGTAAAATTCATTGTTTGAACAATCACTGGATCTGTTAGCTGAACAATGTTGAGCGTTATTGAGCTAATAGCAAAATGGTAACAAAACTTTTTAATCATACAAAATCATTGTTATTGTTTTCATTAATAAATAATAATAATAATATAATAGTCAACATTGCTCAGTCAATTTTCGAATTTTAACTGAAGGCCCTAATTACTGTAAATTTTTGTATAACTGATATTCATATTGAACTCTAGAAATAAATACCAATACCATGTCCATGACCCAAAGAATTGGCTTCCACCACCTGGGCGGGGGGCGGGAGGGAGGTCGATCCACCACCTGGGAGGGGGAGGGGAGTCGATGGCCCCTGTAGGGACTCCCCCCCCCTCGGGCCTTTAGACTTATCACTAGTCACTAGTGAATGAGTAATTCAAATGTTTGGACAAATAGTATCAGTAATAATAACAGTAATAACAACTTTGACAAAGTTGTTACTTTGAAAAGCATTTTAAAAAAGTGACTGACCGAGAAAATCATTTAAGAGACACAAAACTCAAAACGCACATGTTACTGCATGGTAGAAAAGACTTGAATTAAGCATTTATGCTAAGTAACGCGTTCATTTAATGATGTTGGTTTCATGCAGTGGGATGCCTTACCTATTATGTACTGTCTACAGATACGACTGTTAGGTTTAAAATATTAGTGCTCTACTTTTCCAAACTGGGGGAATTTTAAAAAAAATAATAAACAAACATTGGGCTTCTCTCTTTACCGAGATCTGGGATACCACACATATCTGACCCAAAAGGGTACACAAAAGCATCAGAAAATCTGTAGATTGATTTAGGCCTAAATTATTTACTTTTTTAGAAAAATATAAAGAACACCAAAGACTTTTCATTTGAGCTTATTTTAGGGCTGTGCAAAATACACACTAGGCTATAATAAAAATAAAATTGTCAGGAAGTCATCGACATGCACACATACAGAATACAGAACCGTCGAGTGGGCCTAGGCTTTGTATGGAGCCCAAAATTGTAATTTGAAATTGAACAAAAAAAAATTTAGCTTGGCATGAAGGGGACACAAAAATGAAAAAAGGCAGGGGGCCTCCAATAGTCACCCGACGGTTCTGACATTTTAGCAGGGGCGTGTCAAGGAAAAGCGATGCCGGGGCAATGCCAATCAATATATATATANTATATATATATATATATATATATATATATAAAGATGATGCCTTGTCTTTGTGAAGTATATGCTATTTAATTTAAAATTTAATTCACTACTTAGGTCATTTCTAGAAGAAAAAAATGCCCCCCTCGGGGCAGGGGGGGGGAGATATTTCAGGGTAGGCAGTGCCAGAGATCAGGTAAAGGGTTAAGAGGTGCAGAGGGTGACATATGTCCCCGGGCGCAAGATTAATGGGGTCCCAAAATGGCTTTGGTGGTATTTATTGGATGAAAATAACGAGTTTCAGAGTTGAGGGTGGGAGGCGTAAAAATAAATATTGTTCCTTGGCACCAAACACTCTATCTACACCTCTGCCATTGGCGTAGAAAGTGTCGGATGGGGGTAGTCGGCCTTTAGTCTTCTTTATATAGAGGGGTGGCATTTTCGGAAAACTGCAGAGTCTGCATCGTGAAAAGGAGCGTGACATAAACACTGGTCTATCCAGAGCGGTAGTAACACTAACTATGCCACTTGTCGCTATCGGCACCAACTTTGCACTTATGGCCATTTTTATCTGTAAGTAGGGTAGAAATTGAGGGAATCTGGTAACCCCTCCCCAGAATTTTTTGTTGCGTCCTTTTTAAAGGTTTTCCAATACTTTGTGTCGCTTATTTCCTTCTACCTAACCTGATTGCAGTCTCTCCCCTTTATTACCATGTCACATTGATCGGTGTGAGGGAAGGGGGAGCAGAAAAGTCATTAAGACTCTTGAGCAAAAAAGGGAGCAGGGGTACCCTTAGATAATGCTTGATAGATTCGAAATTCGAAATGCAGGTGCATACTTGAATTTGGTGTTTCTTTCAGACACATTGGGAGAGGGCATTTCAGACTTTCGTTTAGGACGCGCCAAAATTAGACATAGTAGGCCTAACAAAACGTTAAACTCCACTAGAGCCCTTGAGGGTATGGTTTTTTCTCCTAGTTTTGTCTCATCCCTTAAATCTGTATGGCCCTCAAAACTGTTTGAGTGTGCGTGTGGATAAATTCAAAATGAAAGAATACATTTTAGCACATAACTGAATTTAGTTTAACATCATTTTACATTTAATCGGAAAGAAACGAGAGGAATGCTAGTTAAAAATGTAGGTGAAGGTGTCACTTGGTCTCAGAGCCATCGTGTGGGCCCTGCAACCCTTACGGCTGAAGTGGGCTTCAGATATTGTATGGGCTTAAAGTTGTTAAGTAGACACTTTTTTAATTAAAAACTTTGAATGCAAGGTGGGGATTGTACAAAATCGAAAATGGCAGGTAGCCTTGAAAAATCAATCGACAGCTCTGCTTGACTTGGTTGTGTTATACAAATATTTTTTAATATTATTTAAAAGTAATGTGGTTTTTTTCCTTTTAAAAAAAAAACTATTTTGAGGGTAAACTACTTAATTAATTAATGCATCTTTTTAAATTTCCTTCTTTAAAAAAAAGGTTTCCATCACAAAAAAACACTTCTATAATCCTTTTACATAATAATTTGAATAAAGCGTATGATCTCGCCTTTCAGATTCATATTTATTACTCCTATCAAAATACAGTCGGACCAAATCAAAATATATTTGTTTTGTCAAAAATGATGTTAAAGTTTTTAAATTCGTGTTACTAAGGAACGAGCTGAAAGGGACAGACAATTTCAATTTGTTTAATTTGTTGTATTTTTTTTTTTTTTTACCCCTTGATTTTAATTGTTTAAAATTAAATTTTAGTTGTTTACATTTGAGAAATTGCTCAGCAAATACTATATTAACTCAGTAAATAGTCAAACGCATAAAATGGTAAATAATGTATTAACATAAGTGTGCTAAAGTAAAAGTTTATGAGCTAAATCTCATCCATGGTGTGGGTATGTTCGTAGTAGTGAGTGACGAAGACAACCTTTTTTTTTATGTGAGTGATTTGAAATACCTTGTGTACTTCCGTGTACAAACATATGCAATTTTGGAGTGGGGTGGACAGTCTCATATCTTGGGTTAGTGCAACTTGAGGCTGTCTAAAATTTTAGCCACCCCTCTCACGAAAAACAATTTTGCACTTTGCCGACAATGTCGTCCTTCAATATATATAGAAAAAGGGCCGTCTGTGTTAGAACCCCCGACCCAACCCCCCTTTTTTCTTTTTCCATTGCTACACCACTAGGGGCGGGAAAGGGGAACTGATTGCACAATAACGGCACAATTTATGACAGCGCATTGTCACAATATAAGACAGCGCATTGTCACAAAATTTCCCAAAGCATGGAGCATTAAAGAAAGGTATCATTTGAAGACAGTTCCCGTCGCTCTGTCATCTATTGCTAGTGAATGCAATAAATAAATTTCGAATAGTCATGGCTGACACCGGAGGCGTTGCATGAATTATTTCCTTGTCCAGTCAGGTTTCAATCGGCACAGAAACATTGCAAATCCCCTCTACATGCACAGGAGCCAAAATGATCAATACATTGATCGTGGGCCCTTAAATATATAGAAGAAGAAGAAAAAATTATTTGTTTGTGTTTTGAGATGGATAAAAAATATCGTTAATGGCTTAGACCAGTGGTTCTCAACCTTCCTAATGCCTCGACCCTTTAATACAGTTCCCATTGTTGTGGCGACCCCCAACTACAAAATTACTTTCGTTGCTACGTCATAACTGTAGATTATATGTGTTTTCTGATGGTCTTAGGCGAACCCTGGGAAAGGGTCGTGCGACCCCCAAAGGGGTCGCGACCCACAGGTTGAGAACCGCAGGCTTAGACACTTAATTAGATAACCGGTTCACGTTAGCAAAATTTGCGATGTCAGGGCTTTTGAATTTCAATTTTACCAGATTCTGCCTTAAGTGTTTTTTTTTTTTTTTAATTATAATTTTTCTTTGCGGTATTTATTTAGCTGTACGGAAATACAAAGTCTTAGAAATTGACACCACCCTGACCCCGACTAGAAACCCCTGACCATTTGACCAACCTGTGATACACTTAAGTTTATACCTGTTAAAAACGCTACGTAGGTTACAATGCTGAAACTGGTTTCCTCTCCATCTCTTCCCTCAGGGGGAAAGAAATACGATCGTTGGCGACGATCGAACCAAAGTGGATGATCGCTACATGGCGACGATGTTTGTCGATAATGTGGTTAAGCAAGGGAGGCATTACAGCTTCGAAGGATCTCAAGTCGTGATGCCCGTGACCTGGGACACCTTAAGCCAGTATACATTTCATTGTGGGTATTTCAAAATGTTAGGCCTGTGCGCCTGCTTTTGTTAAGTGACGGTGACGTATCAAAAGGGTGGCCCCCCAAAAAATGAGAACATGTCATAGCAAAAAGTTATTTAATATAATTGAAAAAATATAATGTTTTGTTATTTTTGGCCACCGGATATTGTCATAATAATGATGTTTATCTAGGTATTAAGTAAATCAGTAATAAATGGATACAGATTACATTAACATTTGTTATTATATGTACTGTTATGGCACTTTTAATGTGGCAACAAACAAAAAAAGTCAAAATACTAAATTTCAGAAATTCATAACTTTTAAACAATTGAGTTACATGAACAAGTTTGGTATCCACGTTCTTAGAATCATGAGTTCTTGACATGACAGTATAAAAACAAAGCTTTAATATAATGGACTGTTTTGAAAAATCAGTGTGTGGTACCTAGTTATAGAGCAATAAATATATTTGCCGTAATGAATTTTGCAGTTATAAAAAAATGCAAGGGATGGGTTAGTTTTGTCAGATCTCGACAGTCAAGAGTCCTGAAAATTGAACATGTTCACGATTTTATGATATCCCCGTTGGTGGGGAACCGATATGTGCAGACAGGATCTTTCGTTTTATTGAACATGTTCATGATTTTATGATATCCCCGTTGGTGGGGAACCGATATGTGCAGACAGGATCTTTCGTTTTATTGAACATGTTCATGATTTTATGATATCCCCGTTGGTGGGGAACCGATATGTGCAGACAGGATCTTTCGTTTTGATCAGGGCGGATTTAGCTTACGAGAGGCCTTAGGCTGTTCTAATTTGGAGGCCGTTTGCTATAACACCCTCAGCTTTAACTGAGAAACAATTTAAATCTAATTAAAATGGTTTTTTAAAAAAACCTGGCACATGTTTGCGTTTGCACTCACCATTATAAATATTTCTTTTGTTATATGTATTAAAATATATATTATATGAATAATTCTAAAGAATATGAATTTCATTACATGGAAATCGATCTTAAGATGACAATGGCTACCTGACAATGTATCTGTAAAGATAATTTATAATTAAACAATCTGTTTCATTATATATTTAATTTTAAAAAACGAAAAGTATGATTATAGTGGAATACCGTTATAACACACCCCACTATAATCCCAATGCGGATAAAAATTGGGATATTCATATATTTGTTACCACATGGAGTTTGTCTTCAAACTTTGTGAAAAAAATAGAAAAATAATGAAACTTCATTTGAGAATGAGATCACCTATACATTTGAATATTATACCACGTGACCTCTCTCTCCAGAGCGATTAGTTACCATCAGACTAAGAACTAGTCCCTAGTCACAGAATCGCTTCCATGCAAAGTCGGGAAGGTCAACTGTCTTTTTTATTCCTTTATATAATTTGATAAGGTCTGCAAGAGACAGAATCAGCGTAAGGTTTTGTTTAACTTGCAATCAAGCTTTTGTAATAACTTCTGGAGTCATTTTAAAGCCATATCCTGCAAAGCTTTATAATCGACAAACATCACAATGCCTAAGGCTGTAAACTGTAAGCAAGTATGGACAGTCGTGTACTTGATGTTTGACTTTCCGCAGGGTATCTGGCCAACATCCACAAGCCAAACTATCAGTTGAACATTTGCCACGTGCCGGCCTACAAGGATTTCATCAAAGTTGGCATGAGTAAGTAAGGAAGTCAATCTGAGTATCGTTACTGGTTGGTGAGTGGGGTGGGGGGGGGGGGGGGGGGGNGACAAAGTAGCAAAACGTTTAAAGTGAAGCAAGATTACAGCCTCGTCCTGCTAACTCCAGGAATAAATTTCTAATTCATTTTGACTTCAGTTGAAATTTATCAGAATTGAAAGGTGGGGGGGGGGGGGTGCGATGGTATTTAGTGACCTCCTCATCAGCACATCTTTGAATTACTGACAAACAGGGCCGTGCAAATGAAAATCAGCGCCAAGGGTGAACCTTAAAAATACCCCCTGCCCTCACCCCACGTTTTATCAATGAACAATATAATAAATAGGTCATACTTATTGGAGATT
Source organism: Lymnaea stagnalis (assembly GCA_964033795.1). Classification (NCBI taxonomy): domain Eukaryota; kingdom Metazoa; phylum Mollusca; class Gastropoda; family Lymnaeidae; genus Lymnaea; species Lymnaea stagnalis. Next base: position 2,076,663 of record CAXITT010000003.1, on the reverse strand, counting down.
TGAAGATTTGGCGCCCCTGATGTTGGTGCCTGAGGCGGCTGACCCCTTCACACGGCCCTGGTTAAAAATATGAAAAAAGTACGTAGTATTTTGCTCTTAGTAACTGAAACGATATAGGCGATGTAACATTCCATTTTATCTGACGGCTACGTCTGTTTGTGACTGGAAACTTTTCCCGTACGTGGCACATGCGTTTATTTTGGGGTCATGGTCCTAGTTGGATTTGAGTCAATTTTGCTTTTTATTGCTGTGCGCTTTCTTTGGGGGTGAGCGGTACGCTTATTCTCTGAGAATTTTGCTCCAACAACATTGAGTCTGTCACCCCAGCTTGTACGATCCATGGCAAATGTGTCCCGTGAATTAAAGATCAAATTGCCCTCCATCTGTCCTGTATATAGGAATGCCGTCATTATTGTCAAGAAAAGCATCAGTCAGCATTGATGAGAATACCTTGCTAAAAAGTGTTGGGATATAGAACACATCCTTGTTTTACGCCATTAGTTACAGACAAATCCACAGACTCGTCCAAAATCCATCACCCTGGGCAACAGGCCATGATCATGGAGTGGACGTACTGTTTTTATAAATATACTCTGGCAGCAAAACTTGTCCAGGCGATGTAACATTCAATTTTTTACGGTTACGTCTTAAAGTAATTATAGAACGATATCGGCGATGTAACTTTTGATGACGACGAGCCGTGGCAATAAAACAATTCATTGAAAATTGGAGGCTCTTTGAATATTGACTGAAAGCTTTCGCCCTGAGAGAAAGTAACTAGGTGCCATGAAAGCTTTCGCCCTGAGAGAAAGTAACCAGCGGCCATGAAAGCTTTCGCCCTGAGAGAAAGAAACCAGCGGCCATGAAAGGTGTCGCCCTGAGAGAAAGAAACCAGCGGCCATGAAAGCCCTCGCCCTGAGAGAAAGAAACCANTGAAAGCTTTCGCCCTGAGAGAAAGTAACCAGCGGCCATGAAAGCTTTCGCCCTGAGAGAAAGTAACCAGCGGCCATGAAAGCTTTCGCCCTGAGAGAAAGTAACCAGCGGCCATGAAAGCTTTCGCCCTGAGAGAAAGCAACCACCGACCATGCAGTGCACTATACGTAGAACCTGAACCTTGAACGAGAGGTTTAGAGACTTGAGTCCAATAGTATTTTGGACTTTTAGTGCCAACGGTATTCTGTGTCGGTTAGTCCAATGGTGAGGCCCAGGGTACATTTTCAACGGCCCCCCTCCACCCAATCCACAAAAAAAAAACAACCAAGTTAACTGTCCGTGTTGCAGAACGAACATTCTGTCAAAATGCCCAAGGTGACAGCTGCCGTAATTAAAACAAGGAAACACACACCATTAAAGGGGAGCAATTCAAGGCAGTCGTTTCGACCAAGCAACCGGCAAATCAAAAATTATTCTTAAAGGGCGACCGTCTCTTCCCCACGGATGAGAAGGTAGTATTTTAATGCTGTATGCATTTCCTCTCTAAGATTCTAACCTCTGATAAGATCAGGCATCTTGGGTTGTCTCCAAACAAATGTGATGTTTCAACTGAAAAGACCTGCTGAAAACGCACCTTGCTTATATTTCGTATCTGTGATGAAACGAGTCCATTGTATGATACGTCATCTTTAGCTTAATCATAACATAGTTTAACTTAATTTTAATAGTATTTTTAGTTATTTCATGCATATTAAATAAAATAATATTTAACATATTGTATTTCTCATATTATATTATGAGAAGGACAAATACATGTTTTTACTCAATCCAAAACACATCCTCTCAGGTCAAGGTGACGTGTTAGAGCTGATGAAAGAAGCAGAGGTGAAATCAACGGAGATCAAGCGAGTTTTTGAAAAGCTTCTGACCGACAACCAGGTGAGATCACCAGTTTGGGAATCTAGGGCTTTTCGGCCTTACTAGGACGAGCATAGAACAAAGTTATTTCAGTATCACTCTTAAAATCAGAGGTGTGATTGTTCAAGGGCGCAATCCACACCTCACACACCATAACCTTGGTTTTAAGGGATTATATATATATATATTTTTTTTTTGTATATTCAGATTGTCGGGCGAGTTCTGCGCATTGCCGGAAACTCAACATGGAGCGCCATCGTGGAATTATGTAAACTCGTGCGACCGTGCATGGTTGTCATGGGAACCCAAACTCTCTACCCGCCGGGTAGACCTCGTATCCCCGACAACCACAGCCTTTTAAGAAAAGAGTCCCGCGCCCTGGTCAGCAGTGTGACCAATGACGTCATGCTGCACTCCGTCTACCCGATGGTCATTGTCCGCATGCCTTGCCTCGAGGAAGCCATCCTTGAGGAGGAACGTACCAGCGAGGACAGTGGTCATAAAGTAGCTACTCACGCCAAGTAGGCTTATCAAATGAACCCGGGGGGGGGGGTCCCAAGTACACATTTACCCAAAATCTTGTCATTCCGACATTACTCGCAACGTCCAGTTTCATCCATAAGAACAGTACAGATATTTGCGGCTTAAAGTCTGCTGGGACTTTTTAAAAAAAAATTAATTTGAACTTTCATAATCTGATGGCATTAGCGTTAGGAAAAGTCGAAAACCACCCAGGTCGCCACTGGCCAATAAATTAGTGTTTTTACAATTATTATTTTGTGTGAGTGTATGTATAGGAGGGCACCACATGGGTAAACTTGTCAATGTTGCTAAATATTTTTGTTTACCTTTATAATTTATTTCCTGCTATTTATATTGACCCAGATTGATAGCCTCCCCACCCTACCCTCCAGATTACACATCTCGAATTAACACACTGCCTGGTCTGACATATCACACTGCCTGGTCTGACATATCACACTGTCTGGTCTAATAGCGAACCCGTTGGAATTTTGAAAACTATAATCATGCATATTTGTAAAAAAAAAATAGAAATTTTTTTTTTTAATCTTCCCAGTACTAAGTGGCGTCAAATATTGGTAATCTTAATTTTAAATAAATAATAATTTAATTATGAATGCAACATCCAAGTTTGACGAGTTGTGACATTTGGATAAGTTAGAACCATTTGGTTATTTGTGTTTGGATAATGTTCTCCTTGTTGTTGTTTCTTCTTTTTTTTTTTTTTTTGTTGTAGTTGTTGTCATTTTTATAATTGTTTTTGGTTTTTTTTAGGCTTTTTTTTTTTTTTTGTGACATTTGGATAAGTTAGAACCATTTGGTTATTTGTGTTTGGATAATGTTCTCCTTGTTGTTGTTTCTTCTTTTTTTTTTTTTTTTTTTGTTGTAGTTGTTGTCATTTTTATAATTGTTTTTGGTTTTTTTTAGTCTTTTTTTTTTTTAAATACAGATTTCACAATTCTGTGTGAATAGTAAAATTGAATAATTAATTAGCAAGCTTGATATTCTAAGACTAATTGCCATGAAATTCATGACTATAACAGAAATGGGAAAACACTATCGTAAGTGTAGTTAGCCTATGTGCAACATATTTGAAATATCAGGAAAGATAAACATCGTGCCTATTAGCCTTCAGTCTGCTACAGTCTCACGTCTCTTCAAGACAGCGGTCGTTAAGCCTCTGCTTTAAAAAAGTGGTCTGGACCCAAATGACTGCAAGAATTTTCGCCCGGTCTCCAGCCTGCCCTTTGTATCTAAGATTCTTGAGAGAGTTGTGTCACAGCAGCTTGTGCAGCATCTGAGCACTCATGACTTGCTTGACAAGATTCAATCTGCATATCGACCTGGGCACAGCTGTGAGAAAGCACTATTCCGTGTTATGAATGATGTTCTTTGTAGTGCTGACCGTGGCGATCTGACAATTGTGTTTCTATTGGATCTCAGTGCTGCCTTTGACGTGATCAACCATGAGCTTCTTCTGTCAAGACTTCTGAATGTTGCAGGCATTACTGGAACTGCACTTCACTGGTTTTCTTCTTATCTCACTGACAGGACTCAGCGTATTGTGGTGAGGCAGGCATCTTCCATGCACATTTCCGTTACCTGTGGTGTGCCACAGGGATCAGTTTTAGGACCTATTCTGTTCTCCGTGTACACTAGCCAGCTCGGCAAAATTATTGAAAGTCATGGTATTTCCCGCAAAATATTTCCAGATGACACAGAACTATACACGTGTTTCCGCCCTGATCCCTTGGAGTGGGCTACTGCTGTTCAGGCTGTCGAGGACTGCTGTCTTGCTGTGAAAGATTGGATGTCATCAAACAGGCTAAAATTAAATGATGATAAGACTGAGGCAATTATTTGTGGTTCAGACGCCAATCTACGGAAAGTTACCATTGCATCAATAAAAGATGGGAAATCAGAGATCCTGTTGTCCTCGACTGTCCCAGACCTTGGCTTTTATATTGACAGTAAACTTAGTATGATTCCCCATATCAGTTCTGTTGTCAATGCATGCTTCTGTCATATGCGTGCCCTGGGTCAGCTGCGTCCTCAACTTAATAGGAGAACAGTCAATGCTGTAGCAATAACTCTAATCCAGTCAAGATTAGATTACTGCAATAGTTGTTTGTGGGGTTTACCTCAGAACCAAATTCATAGACTCCAAAAGATACAAAATAGTGCAGCATGCATTGTATCGCGGATGAAAAAATCTGACCACGTCACCCCAGTTCTACGAGATCTCCATTGTGTTCCTGTGAGTGAGCGCATTAACTACAAAATTCTGTCCCTGGCGTACAGCTGCAGAGACGGCTTAGCACCGGAACTGATTTATAAACATGTATCCGTGAAGAGCCTGCGGTCTTCATCACAGTACTTGCTGAGTGTTATTAGTGTGGATAAACACAGAAAACAAGTCGTACGGAGTGCGCTCTTTTGAAGCGATTGCGCCAAAATTATGGAACAGTTTGCCTCAATCTTTGAGGGGAATTGAAAATGATAAAAAATCATTTAAGAAACAATTAAAAACTTTTTTGTTTAAATAGAATTCTGAGGACTAGAAAGCAGTGACCATGCTAAAATGGCATGGATACCGGCGCGATATAAATATCAAATCAATCAATCAAAAAGATGTGGGGGAGCGAGAACTTGAAAGAATAGATCCCACTAACTTTAATATGCATAGCTTTCCATCTTCCGAAAAAAAAAATGGCAACAAATCATATCGGTATTAGTGTCCCTTTAGGGTGACGCCACCGTCTAGCCAACCTATCATCAGCTACACTCCTGTTTATAGGTTTTCTTATAGAGATGTTATATTTAAGAACAAAAAACAAAAAAACGAGTGTTGATATATGTACATTTATATACACAGTTTTATTTAATCTGTCTCGGATTTTAGAATTTGGAGAAATGAAGTAGAATGTTTTAGACTTTCGTGAACAAATAATCATCATAAATATATATATATATATATATATTGGAGGGCGGGGCTAGGGGTACAGCACACTCATAACGATAAGTCAGCATGAAGAAAAAAAAAACGATCTACGTATGCATTCAGCAGCAGACGACAGAGATACAATCAATGAATCATTTGTATAAATCTAAAAAGCAAAGCACTGGTAAACATAAGGTAGCAGTGGAGGAACTGTGTAGAACTAAACGTTTGTATGAAAATCTAACCCAACATGAACACAAGCCTAATAAAGCAAATGATCCAAATGAGTAGCGTACATGTCTCACAGCGTGCACATCAATGGTGTGAATAACATGATTTGAGATGAACCCATTCTTAGGCTACTTCTAAAGTAGATATCAAGTGTAAATATGCTTTACCTATTACTGTAGGTTAGACCTTAATTTTGTTCTTAAAATTTTTTATTATTTTTTTTTGATATCTTAAAATGTATCTTCATCATATTTTAAATCAGGGGTGGGCAAAATTTTTATGCGGAGGGCCACATTTGGGGGGGGGGGGCCATCTATGTATTAAAATAGGTAAATTCGAATTTTAGCTTTACATGACAAAAGTCAAGGAATTAAAAAAAAAAAAAAAAAGAAAATTAGAAAGAGATTTGATAAAAAATGTTTTAAAAATCATAACGGTAGGCCTACATGAAATTCTGTAAAAATTTTAACAAAATAACTTAAAAACAAAGTAATTTTTTTAAATTTCTAAATGCCTTTGAGGGCCGCATAATATCAGTTGCCTGGCCGCATGCGGCCCGTGGGCCGTAGTTTGTCCACCCCTGTTTTAAATAACAATATAATTTGAATAACTGTGTTCAAATCATGGGCAAAAATGAGGGCGAAGTTTTTGGGCGTGATACAAAAATTTGGAAATATACGTCTAACTGGACTTGGCTTGTGAATGGAATCTTCCCGTATTTAAACAGCTATATGCAGAAATATAAAGTAATATGAAATGAAACCATCAAGAGAACTGAGGGGTGATTTACAATGGCTTTTTGAGATTGAAAAATTTAGCTACAAATGTTACAATAGAAATCTGTATTTAGCCCAATCGTTTCAAATGGGGTGGGTGGGGGAGATAATTGTTATAGAGTGTAGGTGATCCCCTGGTCGCATTCTCTATGTTATTTAAGCAACATTTTAGTCTCATCCACACTTTAGTTATTACACCATCCACACAGGCATTATTACCCTATCCACGCTACCGTTATTGCATCATCTAATGATCCACACAAGTATTGTTGCCATATCCACACTAGCATTATTGCCGCATGCACACATTTGTGTCTTAAACACACCAAAAATTTTCAAACACCCAATCCAGAAATGATACCACATCCACACTTGAAATGTTACCACATCCAAAAACCCAGCAAATTTAACACATCCAAACCAGAGATACTACCACACCCACACAAGAAATGTGACTAACACCACATTTGATAAGTCACCGCATTCACATTCACATTAGAAATCGTACAGCAGTACACACTAGAATTGCTACCACACCATCACTAAAAATTCTATTAACATTTTCTTAAAAAGCTGTTTTTTAAAAAAAAACAGATACTTGCATTAACTAAATAGTTATAATGAAAACAGTTTACAGCAAATGCAAAAGTCAATCCGATAAGAGTTTGGTGACGTCATGGCACTTCCTCTTCTCTAGCGTCAGGAAGAGTTCTTTTTCCATGACAACCGTAGCCCATCAAGCTCCACAACCAACAATGAATCAACCATTTACTCTGTTAAGAGATTTAAAAAAATATATATATAATATTAATAATTAATACAAGGAGTGAACGTTTAGAAAAGGGAACATTTTGAATGAGTGCAATTAATTCACCGCTAGTTTGATGGATGTAGCAATCTGGGTTCAGAACCTGGTTGGGTGGTCTGCCCGTGTTGGCAGAGGCGGATTAAGATGACGAGAGGAAGGTGGGAGGGAGGGGGGGGGTTGGGCGTGTGATCCACCGTGTCATCTCCCCAACCCCCCCAAAATGCACATTGTTAAATTACTATATAGCTTTTTTATAAATGGATCCGCCATGGGTTGCCAGTTCCATAACAAAGAGGGTTGGGACGAGTGACACTCTGGGCTTTATATTGCTTAAAAATGCACACACATAATTGTACTGAAAGAATGTTAAGTATTTCAGGTGAATGATTTCAAGTGAAAGATTTCAGGTGAGCTATTTCAGGTGAAAGATTTCAGGTGAACTATTTCATGTGAAAGATTTCAGGTGAACTATTTCATATGAAAGACTTCAGGTGAACTATTTCAGGTGAAAGATTTCGGGTGAACTATTTCAGATGAAAGATTGCAGGTGAACTATTTCATGTGAAAGACTTCAGGTGAACTATTTCAGGTGAAAGATTTCGGGTGAACTACTTCAGGTAAAAGATTTCAGGTGAAAGATTTCAGGTGAACTATTTCAGATGAAAGATTTCAGGTGAACTATTTGAGATGAAAGATTTCAGGTGAACTATTTCATATAAAAAGATTTCAATTGAACTATTTCATATGAAAGATTTCATATGAATTATTTCAGTTGAAAGATTTCAGGTGAACTATTTCAGGTGAACTATTTCAGGCATTTATAGACTGCAGAGCAATCCCGCCTCTATTGCTAAGTGTATATTCCCACTCATCTCTATCAGTCATCAACTTTATGGATGTTCCCACTCACCTCTATCAGTCATCAGCCATGCGAGCTATGTGTATGTTCCTACTGTCGATATCGTAGGGCACCTCCTTCATGTCTAGCTGGTCAACCAACAGAGTCGAGTTGTCCTTCTTTGATTCGAAGCTCACCTCTGTGATGAAACAAGTAAAGATGTATCGGAACATAATGCCCTACATTAGTCATTTGAACATTGTATTTCAACATAATTGGATACTAAAAGAATAAGAATGACGCAAACAGATGAAAAAAAAACGGAGATTGAAAATATATGTGTTCGCTTGTGTGGGTATTATTTAGGGAAAGGGGAGTTGGAGAAAGGGTAAGGGGGAGGGGGGTCAGTTGACATTTTAAAAAAATAATACTAATAATAAGTGAGATACGTCAAAGTTTACACACAAGCTGGGCCTGAGTGCATGTTGTTCAGTACGATTCGATTCCTCCTGCTGAAAAAAAAAGTGTTAATGAATGATGTCAAAATAATTTATGATCATTTTAAAACTCGGGGAATAACTTGCGACCTCAAATGCACAACAGAGCAACGCGTGTCTTTTGGTGGAGGACCCCTGCGAAATTTTCGATTTTTATGCCCCCCCCCTCGCATTCAAAGTCGATTATCTGAGGCAGGATATTTAGGGCACCATAAATATCTGAGACAGGAGTTGAGGGCCCACGCAAAGAATAGGATTTTCTGAAGCCACATAAAAACTAGGCCCGGAGACCCCGTGATCTCAAGGCCCCCAGTTTTTAAGCAAGGTAGAACTCTTGAACCGCAGAGTCATACGTTGATTAAATTATTTGAAAAGGATCGAGGTTATCTTTTCAGTAATGACTTTTCCAAAATATAAAACGGACAAAAATTACGTCATATGTCTGGGAGGGGAAAAAAAGTGTGTGTGTGGGGGGGGGGGGGTCGTCGGTATAACATGTTTTCAACCTGGCCCAGTAAATATGTAAAAAAAAAAAAAAATTAAATGTTGTAAATAAATGGAAGAGCTCGGGTTAACACCTCACCTTTGACAATAATGTGTTGGGACACGTATCTCAGGTACCTAAATTTGTTGTCATAGAGCAGTATGACCTCACAGAAGTACTTGCCGCTGTCGCTGCTGGTCGCTCTGGGTATGATCAGGCGAATACTGCCGGGCCCCCCGTCACCATTGCGCTCAACGCTCCACCTCTTGAAACTGGCCATGGGGTGCTGAAGGAATCAAGAAGTGGGTGGCTGGGTTAGACAAAAAACAGAGGCGTAGCTAAGTGGGGGGGGGCAGAGGGGAGCAGATGTCCCTGGGCGCCAGACTAGTTAGGGGCGCCAAAATGTGCTTTATTATTATTTTATTGATGAAAATAATGAGATTGAGAGTTGAAAAAAGAAATGGAGGCGCTTTAAAATGAATCTTGTCCCGGGGCGCCAAACACTCCATAGTTACCTCTCTGGACGAAACACAGACTTAACGATAGAGTTTTTAACTATTATTATTAATCTTAGAAATATGGCACCCAAAGACTTAATCCGACAAACTTTTCAAGCAACTAATGTGCATTTTGAGAAAATATCCGGTGGGTTCAAGTATTACACACACAAAAGAGTTTATTCCTCATTTTCTTTAATACACCCTATTTCCTACTGAAAATGCATTGCCTTCGTCAACCGTTTGGGGCAAGAAATAACCCACTGAAAGGAAAAAGCAGTTTCCAGATCCCTGAATAGAGATGACGTTGTACACATGAAGCTCACTGTGTGACAGAGGAACACGAACAATAACACCGAATTATAGTCGCTTGCCCCTAAAGGAAAAGAGCAAAATCCACCTATTTACCTGAGTTCAGACGCGCGGATGAAGTTAGCTGCTTGGCAGCCTTTTTCCCCTCTCCACTCAGCACTATTACTTTTGATATAAGACTAAAACATTTGAAGTTTGCGGGATATTTTTTATTGCATCATATGAAGTTGCCCCTAGAACAGGGTGTCACCACAGCAAGGCGTCACCAGAACAGGGTGTCACCACAGCAAGGCGTCACCAGAACAGGGTGTCACCACAGCAAGGCGTCACCAGAACAGGGTGTCACCACAGCAAGGCGTCACTAGAACAGGGTGTCACCACAGCAAGGCGTCACCAGAACAGGGTGTCACCACAGCAAGGCGTCATCAGAACAGGGTGTCACCACAGCAAGGCGTCACCAGAACAGGGTGTCACCACAGCAAGGCGTCACCAGAACAGGGTGTCACCACAGCAAGGCGTCACCAGAACAGGGTGTCACCACAGCAAGGTGTTACACAGGAAGGTGTCACCACAGCATGGTGTTTCCAGAACAGGGTGTCACCAAAGCAAGGGTGTCACACAGCAGGGTGTCACCACAGTAAGTTTTCACACCAGCAGGTTGTCACACAGCAAGGTGTCACACAGCAGGTTGTCACACTGCAAGGTGTCACACAGCAAGGTGTCATCACAGCAAGGTGTCACTACAGCAAGGTGTCACTACTGCAAGGTGTCACACAGCAGCAAGTTGTCACTGGAGAACGAAAACTCGGATGAGGTCCGTATGGGAAATTCTGAAGGGTGACCCCTTGAGTTTACCACACTGGGTGACACCAACTCTAATGACGCCGCTGCTTGTAGAAGCAATATGTGTATATAAATACCGTAAAGTTGGGCGGTCCGAAGCAGTCGCCCATGTTGACCAAATCATTGGTGACCATCGTACTGCACGAGTTATCCACATCGGTCTTTCGGCTGATTGCGAATTCTTCCACCACCGTCGATGGGTCCAGCGGAATCTTGGAGGCCAGCAGCCCGCTGGAGCATTTCAGTACCAGTGGGTCTCCTTCTGTGATCTCATCTGGTCCAATCAGGGCTGGAATATAATCAAGAAAACTTTATCGGAGCAGAGAAAAATGACTGGCCAATTCGAGAGCAGTGGAGTCTGTAAACAAAAGTTCAAATATTTATCTCTTAATTAAACACTAATCAACAGCTCAGGTGCCATCAAAAATAACACAGTTCTCTACGGTCCCTTGTTGCAGCCGTACTTTTTAGCGGCTCTTGCGCAGCATGGTTCCCCCCCATGTCAGCTGCTTGTGCCGACTGGGGAAACCAACACCACTTTGCTCGAGTGGTGTACACGTGATCTGCCTCTTCGTGGCGTTGCTGACCAGTACGGACTTGATCCGGAAGCTAAAGATCACACACGTCCATGTCCGAAGGACCCACTGAGCTAGGGGGGGGGCGACGCAAAGCCCTCTTTCACTGGGAGGAAGATATTTTGCTCAAACCAATATTACTCATGACAATGCAAAATCTATCATTAACGCAGGTTCGACTGGGGGGGCTTGGACACGATCCTGCCCCTCCGACCGTGGCTTCCTCAAAAGGCCCTCGATGCCCACTGTCGGGAGACTGGGTGGGACCGAGTAAAGCTACAGGTGTGGTGCGTGGACTGCATCCTCTCCCCGCGGATGTCCCCTTGGGGAGGGCGTCCCCTCTCGCACGTGTGACGCTTGACAGGCGCGTGCGAGGCCAACAAACGACTGGTCGAGAACGAATAGGTGGCACGGGACACCTCAAATATTCCCTGATTGTGTTACAATTGAATGTGTGTGGAATCAGGCAAAAGTCACACGAAGTAACCAAACTACTCCACGAGCACGGCGTGGATGTAGGACTGTTCCAAGAAACAATGCTTCACGGGAAGCCGTTTCACATCACTGGTTACTCGCTATACCATTGCAAGTGTGGCCGATGCCAAGGCATTACCACAGCGGTGCGCAATGATCTCACGGTGGAGATCATCGAGTGTAAGCGTTACGCAAATACTGACACCCTGTCAGTAAAAATCACTAAATGTGGGAAAACGTTCGCCGTGACGAACATTTACAATTCTCCAAGCAATGTGATCACGATCCCCACCCACGGGGAGACGATCTTCAAACGGACTATAATTGCAGGAGATTTCAATGCCAAATCCCCCATGTGGGGTTATCCAGAGCGCAACGGCTCTGGTAAGCACGTGGAAGAGGTATGTCTCGAGACCAACCTTATCAGGCTTCAAGACGAGAAGAGCACGCCCACTCTTCTCCATTACGGCCATGGAACGGAGTCCAGGCCAGACCTGACGCTCGTGTCCGCTGATCTCGCGGGACATCAGGTCCTTAGTGTCCTTGACGACATTGGGAGCGACCATTTGCCCATACTGCTTAGGGTTGACTTGGGACAGGCCAAAACCAAGTGCGATAAACGCCACTGGCTCTTTCATAAAGCCAACTGGCAAGATTTCCAAAGTCAGTGCGAGACCAAGCTCGGACTAATTGCAGTCGATGTGGCCGACTCAGACTTAGATGTTGCTTTCGAGAAGTTCAATGACGTCCTCCTAGAGGTCGCCCGTGTGACGATCCCGAGAACGACCGGGAAGCGACCGTACAAGCCTTTTTGGAACAAAGAGCTTGCAAAACTCGTGAAGCGTAGAGCAAAAGCTCGGAAAGAAGCCGCGAGGAAGAAAACACCGGCTGCTCGTGCTGGCTACAATCAACTTACGGCTGAAGTCCGGGCAGCTGTTCAAAAGGCGAAAAAGTCGAAGTGGGTTAGCGCGTGTGAAAAACTCAATCTTCTAGACGGTAGGAAGGTGTGGAATCTGCTCGGAAGTCTCTCTGGTGCGGGGAAGGCCAAAAACCCGCAGCCAGTACTATCGGACAAGGGTGTCGTGGCGAGCGACAAGGAAAGAGCCAATGTACTGAATGCTCACTTTGCCGCAGTGAACAATGAGTCAAAAGTAAGAAAGGAGACTGACGAGCACAGGGAAATCCGCCGTCTGAAGAAAAGGGGAGCTCGTATCCAGCGTACTGGACCCCACCCTGAGATATTCACAGTTCCCTTCACAATGGAAGAATTGCAAACCGCGCTCAAAAAGTGCTTGCCGGCGAAAGCACCAGGCCCAGACAAAGTTCACAATGAAATGTTAACCCACCTGGGTAAACAGGGGAGAGAACTTCTGCTGGCTCTCATTAACCGAACTTGGACTACAGGTATTTTACCGAAAGTGTGGAAGCAGGCCATAGTGGTTCCCGTACCAAAGGAGGGAAAACCAGGCCATTTACCAGGTAGCTACAGGCCAATATCGCTGACGTCCTGTGTGGGCAAAGTGGCCGAGCGAATGGTGAATGGACGACTCTACTGGTTTTTGGAGAGTGGAAAGCACCTACCACCGACGCAAGGTGGCTTCCGTAAGGGTAGGCAGCCCATGGACCAGGTGGTCCGTCTTGTTCAGTCTATGACCAATGAACTCCAGAAGAAAAATCATTCGTTGGCAATTTTCTTTGATCTCAAGCAAGCATATGACCGCGTGTGGCGCGTTGGCCTCATGCATAAATTCCAGAAGTTGGGTGTCACTGGAAACATGTCCAGGTGGGTGACGGACTTTCTCAAGGACAGATATATTGTCACACGGGTTGGCAATAGTCTATCGAAGCAGCTTGCTCTAGAGGACGGACTCCCCCAGGGGTCTGCCCTCAGCTGCACTTTGTTCTTGGCCTATGTCTATGACTTGCAAGAGGGATTAGTGTCCGATAATGCCATGTTCGCTGATGATCTAGTAATCTGGACTTCTGGTCCTAACATCAACCACTTGCAGAACCGGCTGCAAAACGATCTCCATACCATCGAGGACTATGCGAGACGGTGGAAAATGGTTGTGAACACTGAGAAGACGGTCTATTCTAAGTTCACTAACGGAAGAAAGGTGCTTGAGACCGATATTAAACTCTCCATAAATGGGAAAGATTTGGTATGGGACAGGACTCCAGTCTACTTGGGGATTAAGTTGGATCAGAAACTCCGACTCCATCACCACGTGCACGAACTATGTGCCAAGGCTTCACAAAAATTGGGCTTGGTGAAAAAGCTAGCTTGCACTGAATGGGGTGCAGAAGCAAGACTGTTGAGATCGCTCTACCTTAGCAGTGTGAGAGGAACAATGGACTACAGTTTGCCCGTCCTAGCCTTCGCAAGCCATACGGCTTTGGAGGAACTGGACCGCATCCAAAACCGTGCTCTAAGGTTTGTTTGCGGGGCAATACGAACCACACCCACGGCGGCGGTGGAGATCATTTCCAATGTCGAACCGCTCGAGGTCAGGCGAGAGAAGGCAGTCCTTACGACGGTAGAGCGTTACCGCCGCATGGACAGAAAGGATCCCTGTTTCAAATTACAGGACGAATGGGAGAAAAAGTCCAGATTGAAGCGACCATCCTTCATGGACATGGTTCACAGTCTTGAAAAAGACGTCTTTCTGCCCAGAAACAGGGAAAAAGTGAAAGTGATCCCCGCGCGGGGACCACACAAAAGTCTTCCCCTGCCGGACATTCGACTGGAAATGGTTGATGCCAAAGCCAGCGAAGGCAGTCCTCAATTAGACCCATCAGAGGCTGTGCAACGCACGATTGACGCCTACCCGAACAGCTTGGTTAAAGTCTTTACGGACGGCTCATGTTTCACGGAGGAAAAGCGTAGTGGCTATGGTGTCCTCATCCAGTATCCCGCAGAGATAGCTCCACCCGAGGAGCTATCAGGCCCATGCGGTAGGAATGCAACAAGCCTCGATGCGGAAATTGAGGCGATACTGGTAGCTCTTAAGAGGTTGAACCAACGGCTAACCAATCGGAAGTCCTTCCCGGACGTTGTGGTCTTCACCGACTCTCGTTCTGCTCTCGAACTCATGGGGGAGAGATCGGTGGGCTCAACAAAGATCACTGTCATTCTGGAAACAGTAGGCTCCATCCATGCACATGGCCCTAAGGTAATCTTCCAGCTAATCACTTCGCGCTTAGAGGCGTCGCTTCCTGACAGGGCAGATTTCTTAGCCCAAGAAGGCGCAGCCCTACCTCAACCAGACAATCCCATGACTCAGGTCGGAGTCACTGCCTGGTTGAAAGACCATTTCAGGAGAAAATGGCTTGGAAAGTGGGACACGGCCACTACTGGACGACAGTTTTACCGGGAATTCCAGCGGCCGAGCAAAAGCGACCCATGGTGGGAGCTTAGTCGTAGAGAACAAAGCCTTATCACACAGATGAGAACTGGGCACTGCGCCACGCGCAGTTATCTCTACCGACTCGATAACAGAAGGGAACTTTTGTGCCGACAATGTGGACACGAAGAGGAGACAGTAGCCCACTTGGTTGTCACGTGTCCGGACAGTGGGATGGGGGCCAACGGTAGGAATCCGGAGGCCTGCCTTAATGACCTCCTTTACGGAAGCGCCCAGCAGATGAGGCGCGCCGTAAGCATCGTGTCGAGGGTCCTAAGAGAGTAATCTCGCACCCTTTTTGAGTATTAACCTTTATTAGCGGCTCTTGCGTAAGTACAATAAGCTTTCTCCCCACACCCCATCAACCCAATTTTAAAAACAAGAGTGAAATATAATTATGACAAACTAGTAAAAAAAAAAAATAATGATAATTGTGTACTGGGTTTTCACCACTTTTTGACAAGCGCAGTTGATCCCATAATACACAGCGCGCCACGCTGTCATTGGGCAGGGTCATAAGAAGGGCATGAAGTGCGTACCCCTTCATGGAAGCCAACATCAGGGTGGGGGGCGGCGCCAACATCATTAAGGCGCCAAAATGGTCTTAAGATATGACCTTAAAAGTGAATAAAACGATGGATTCATGAAGTTAAGAGACGTCCACAACGCGTATTGTTACTGGTCCGCCCGAGGCGTCACTTTGTTCTATATGTATTGAGTTGATGCCATATTTAGGGCACGACTTTGTTCTATATGTATTGAGTTGATGCCATATTTAGGGCGCAACTTTTTTATAAATATATTGAGATGATGCCATATTTAGGGCGCAACTTTTCCCATATACATTGAGTTGATGCCATATTTAGGGCGTCACTTTTTCTATATATATTGAGTTGATGTCATATTTAGGGCGACACTTTGTTCTATATATATTGCGTTGATGCCATATTTAGGGCGCCACTTTGTTCTCTATATATTGAGTTGACGCCATATTTAGGATTCGTTCCGGGCGCCACTTTCCCTCAGCTCGACCCTTTCTTTGGTTGCCGTTGATTCCTCACAGTGGCACCGCGAAACATTGCACGTGACAACAGTAACTCTCTTGAGTACTGAAAACTGTTTTTAAATTCAAATCTAAATTTGGCATGGGCGCCGGAAATCGAAACATTCTGGGAACCACTTGGTGTGGCCGAACAAAATACGGCACAGGCACCTGGGATGTATGTTAAACTGGACTACAAATTACTACTACTTCTGAGAAGGCTGAGTAGGCCTATCTATTAAACTTACAGACTTATGTTGCCAGTTTCCTTTTGAAAATTCTAGGCAACATTTTGACGATAATTCCTATAAATCATTGCGTGGGATTTTTTTTTTACAGAATAATTGATATAAAAATTCCATCTATGGCAGCGGTTCTCAACCTGTGGGTCGCGATCCCTTTGAGGGTCACACGAGCCTTTCCCAGGGCTCGCCTAGGATCATCTGAAAACACATATGCTCTACAGTTTTGAAGTAGCAGCGAAAATATTTTTTTGGCTAGGAGTCGCCACAACATTACGAACTGTATTTAAAGGGTCGCGGCATTGGGAAGGTTGAGAACCACTGATCTATGGACTCTCAGAATGTCGGGAAAAATTATTGAAGAATTTGTTAAGAAATGTGCGTACTTTCTGCTGAGCCTCCCCCCCCCCCA
>CAXITT010000003.1:2003960-2059592 GCA_964033795.1 Lymnaea stagnalis | reverse complement strand
CTCTCTCTCTATATATATATATATATATATATATATATATATATATATATATATATATATATATATATAAATATCATGCATTGTACGTTTTGTTGAGTTAGTTAATAAGTTGTTTTTTCTTCATGTTCGTAAAGGTTTGTTCATTAAAATAATAATTTATGATATCGTTTTAAAAATTTATTTTGACTTTTAAAAGTGTTTTTAAAATTGTTAAAAATAATGAAACACGTTTTTACATTATATATATATTTAAGCATAGATATATATTATATATATATATATATATATATATATATCGGGTTGTAGAAATTTCGTCTTGATGTGAGTATATAATATATAGTCGCATCAAGATGAAATTCCCTCAACCTGTTAGCTTCAAGGGAAGATCGATGAAAAGGAGATTGTCACTTCCGGATTCTCAAACTTCTTTCGGCCACCGCCCCTTAGGGTCATAAACTCATCCCAGCCAACCCCCTCCCCCCCCCAATCTTAGCAAAAGTGTATGTTTCTCCTGGTGGTAAGCTCCTCGGGGATATACAAACTCAGTGACAGCAAGACAAACTCAGTGACAGATAGACAAACTCAGTGACAGATAGACAAACTCAGTGACAATAATATTCACTTAGAACAGCGGTTCTCAACCTGTGGGTCGCGACCCCTTTGGGGGTCGAACAACCCTTTCCCAGGGGTCGCGACGGACCATCGGGAAACACATATACTTTACAACTATGAAGACCAACGACAATAATTTTGTGGTAGGGAGTCGCCACATCATGAGGAACTGTATTAAAGCGTCGCGGCATTTGGAAGGTTGAGAACCACTGACTTAGTACATGAGGGCTAATAAAATAGCAGTATGATATTCACATGAATGAATATTCACAAAAACAATTTCAATTAAACTCTTGTAAAATACCATGCAGTGGAGTAATTTTCCATTGAGGACGTACTCACCTAAGGTCACGTGGCATAGCACTGCTATCAACGGAATCGTTCTCATTTTGTCAAGCAGGGCAAATTATGTTGGCTGAAGTTCGAGAAGGTCCGATTCGTCTGCCGGGCAGTTCAGATTTACGTCCGGTAAGATGAGGTCGTTTTGATATCACTACTTTAAAGAAGAAAAAAAAAGGGGGGGGGGTGGTGGCGGCACAACGGAGACGTCAATTTGGAATCGTGAGTTTTTGTACAAATATCCGTAGTCGAATTTTATAACAAAATTTCATTTAAGAAAATGTAGTCGGTTACCTTTTAAGAAGACAAAGAGACGATTACTTTTGGGATCAACTCAAAGTAAATATAATATATCTTTGGAAACTTTTCCGTTTGAAATCATTGGTCACGTCATTGGTGTCATGACGTGTCAGCTGTGCAGCGTGACAGCGTTATGACAGGAGATGCCACCGAGAGATCAGGGACTGGATTAAGGCAGTTTACTTACAAACGCGTTCTGACCTCCGATTGGTTGCAGGGTTGACACAAGGCGACAGTGTTAATTTAAATTTGAATGCTTTGCCAATTGACGCTGTCATCAATAGTAGGAATTTGCCCTCTCATGGATTTTGCAATGCAATTAATTTTTTTAAAAAATCATTAATTTGATTCCTAAAGTGTCAACAAAAACATGCTGTGTGTACATCAGGTCAATGACAGGGCACATTTTATTAGGATTAAAATCTGAGCTCATTCTTCTACACGGCGATTGATTAATCATTAACATATCTCTGACCCAAGGATGTGCTCACAACAGGTGGTAAGGATGTGCCCACAACAGGTGGTCAAGGATGTGCGCACAACAGGTGGTCAAGGATGTGCCCACAACAGGTGGTCAAGGATATGCCCACAACAGGTGTCAAGGATGTGCCCACAATAGGTGGTCAAGGATATGCCCACAATGGGTGGTCAAGGATGTGCCCACAACAAGTGGTCAAGGAAGTGCCCACAACAAGCGGTGGCCAATTGTTAAAATTGAAAGTTGTCAAAAGAATTTCGAAAGAAAGCAAATGATGGCGTGGAATTTTACTACCTAATGCGATTTCTTAAGTACACAATTGCTATACAACTGGTTGACCTTTGCACGCATGCTAAGACCCGTAAATTGTTAGATTACTAACACAGATCAATTAATGACATCATTAACATTCCTCACTTAATGATGACCTATACAGTGGTGTCAGAAAGCGATAGATACTAAGACACGTCCTAGTCAGATTGGGTCTTACTGGTCCAAATGGCACACGTCACAGTCATATTGGGTCCCACTGGTCATAATGGGACACGTCGATTATTTTGAATCTGAACATGGTAGAGAAATCTAGGTTTGTCTCTGTTCTTCTTTAATTGTTTATACGTTGTTTGGATGGTAACCCTTGCTTCAACTGTCACTCGTATTTTACCAATCAGACAACTCAGCGATGGTTATAGTCTTTGCTCTTTATTGATCTGCTACTTCGATTTGTCTTTCTCTCTTCTCGCATTCAACTCTGACTGTCCTCGGTTCGCCTCTCTGCCCACTGTGTCCTCACGACTGTCCTCTACTCCTGTCCGTCGGAGCTCTCCCCGACTGTCCGCTTTCCTGTCCAGCTGAGGTCAACTCTAGTCCCGTCTAACGTTCCCCTTTTTTAAGTCCCGCGTCCCTAGAGATTCCTTCCATGGGCCTTAATCTTATTCCTACATCTCTGGTACTTAAAATATTCCTACCGCCCCCTTCTGTTGAAATGGACATTAACTAGCCACGACTAGTCACCCAGGGCTTTAATCTATTCTCAGGTACTAAAATTTTCCCTTCGTCTAAATGTTCATAAACTAACACCCTTACGGTCGTCCCGGTGCAATCTGATACGCTAGAACCGTTGGTCAGTTACCATGCTGTGGGATTCTCTCTTTGGCCGTTGGGTCATCTATTAGAGATCGGTCACTATCTTTGTCTTTTAAAAAAATGTATTTGCCTTGTTGATTAAGGCCAAATGTTTAAGATTTCTTTCTTTTGATCTTCCTCCATTTTTCGTTTTCATAGTACTTTTTGAGGTGGGGATTGTTAGATTTCCACCTTTCACAATAGGGGCTACTCAAAAAGTGGACCATTCCCGAGGTCCTTCTTCGCGTCGATCTTATTCTGCGGCTGTCTGTGCACATTTATTTATATTGGCTATGTTGAAAGCTGTTTTCGCTATGGCCGGATTTAGCATATTTTTTTTCCAGTTGCATTATTTTCTAAAGTTTTTCTGGCATGCTCTCTATTTTTTTTTAAATGTTTTTTACATTTTTGTCCGAGAAAGGTTTAATTTTCAACCTGTACCCTCTTGGGATTATCAGGGAGGCAGCGTCTAGTATGGCTTTGGTTAGTTTTTAGACGACTTTTTCTTGTGGTGTTTTTGTTTTTTGGGCAATGTCACTAAGTAGTTCATCACTTCTTGCTTTATATAAATCCCAGTTTTTTGTTTTGAAAATCTAGCGTATTGTTTTAAAATTCGTTTGATTTGATCTTGTTAAGTGTCTTCAGAATGGGTCCGTGTAAAGAGATATGTGGGTCTGTATTCTGTGGGTCTGCGTTGTGTGAGTCTGTATTGTGTGGGTCTGTGTTGTGTAGGTCTATGTTGTGTGGGTCTTTGATGAGAGGGTCTGTATTGTGGTGCACAAGTAGAGGCTATACATTTTTATTGGATATCCCATAAACGTTGACTTGCAGGATATTCAAATGTGTGTTTGTCCCAGTGGCAGATTTTCGAAGCTTGCCCTGGTTGCTACCAAGCAACGCGGCCCTTGATAGACGAAACAATGAGGTTCAGTTCAACACGGAGTAAAGATATCATGTCTTCCAGTTCAAGATAATACATTGATGACATTACCGGTGCCGAAATAAACTGATTAAAATGTGAAGTAAAGCTGTGATCATCTTCATATCTTTCTTAAGCTACCGTAACCTTTCTTAAGCTACTGTAACCTTTCTTAAGCTACTGTAACCTTTCTTAAGCTACCGTAACCTTTATTTAGCTACCGTAACCTTTCTTTAGCGTCCTCTACCAGAATCAGACTGTCTATTTTCTTAGCACACATTACTTTTTTTCCATTTAAGTTATTTAAAAAACTTGGTGGTGTGTTGGGGTGGTGGTGTGTTGGGGTGGTGGTGTGTTTGGGGTGGTGGTGTGTTTGGGGTGGTGGTGTGTTGGGGTGGTGGTGTGTTGGTGGGTGGTGTGTTGGGGTGGTGTGTTGGGGTGGTGGTAAGCAATGTTGCCAAACACATTTTTAATATCCTGAATCGCCACAATTTTTATGGACAAAAAATTTTTGTTTACGGTACTGAAACATTTTAAAAATAAACTTGTTTAATTTATGAGGCTATTCAAATATATTGACACATCCTAGGACTATGTTTTTATGTATCTGTGACACATGTCCATTGACCATGTTTCAGTGATTATGTTTGTATGACTCTATGCTATATTACCATGAGGCTTTACTAGTTTATTTTATATTGTACTTTTGTACGTTAATTGTATGGCATTCTCAACAGTGTTGAACTATTGTGATTATCTTCACACAAAAAAACCCACAAAAAAACCAACAAGAGAATTCCTTTCAAACAAAAAGTCCTGACTCAGCTGAAAATCTCAAGAATTGACCCCTAACAATGGATCACACAATGATTCACCAAACCCCTTGCTTGAGACATTTTAGGAAACAATAAAACTCAGACAAAGATTTTCAAAGCTGAAAACAATATGTGCAATGAAATCAAAACAAATTTCCATTTATTTGGATCAAAACAACAGCATCTTATCTCAACAACAATGAATTATCTTGGTTTTGTTGTGATTCAAAACAAAATATATATTTTTTAAATTTTTTATAGACTTTACAGACAAGTCATTTTTTAGGTCAAATTTTGATGAACTGTCTGTAAATTAAAAGATGGTTGCCAACCATGGTTAACACCACAGGGACAGATTATCACTGGCGTTTGGTTGCAGGGGTTCCATGACAAAACGACAAGCCTTGTCACCTTGTCATTTTGTCACCTTGTTGTTTTGTCCCCTTCTTCTTCTTATATTTGAGGGGCCCACAATCAATTTGTTGATCATTCTGGCTCCTGGTTTAAATTCAGAGTTTGCCTTCTCTTAGATGGGTTGCCGTCCAAGGCTAACGAGTCCCATCCACCTGGGGTGCTTGCGATGGCTTTGGTGGGATTGAACTCCGGACCACTGGCTTGTTTTGTCACCTTGTCGTTTTGTCACCTTGTCGTTTTGTCTTTTGGTCTGGTTACCACTTGTAGGTAACACTGCTGATATGGTGCAATATCAATACTATATAAAGAGGACGCTGTTCCTTGGGGCCAAAGTAAAACTTTAGTGAAGTTCTTAAATATAAACACAATAAATATATTAATTGTAAAACATTGCAAACGGTATCCCTCTACAGCATGTCTGTAAACATGTTCCATCAATGTCTACTAGCGGCTGGCAACACCTTGTATATGGTCAACAAAGTTTTTTTAACAACGTTCAAAGTTGACGGCTTAAAAATGATAAATTGTATTTTTAAAGAAAAAGATATATTATATTTAAACAGCTGCCTTACACTGGTTTTAATAATAATAATAAAGGTGTTATTTAATACTAACTTAAAATAGTATAAGCATTAAGTACAAAGAACATGCTTTTTTAAAGTCCCAAGCTCTCGTCAGGTATTGAGTATTCAATGGTGAACAGTTTCAAATGTCTCAGAAGTTAATGGTACAAGTACAAGTAAATGTTCCAGTATATGTATAGACCAACATACCTGTAACATAAAAGTAATAACAAGTACTAAACAGTGGGTAGGCAAACATTCACTCGATATTCAAACATTTTGCTGCAAGGAAGACCAGCTCAGTTCCCACACAGGGTGACTTCAATTTGTCTCAACAAATCTTTGAAACTGATAGAGCCAAATGGGTGGTGTGGCACTCCCGACCAGTACTGTCCTCAATATCCAGACGTAGCGGCCACAACTCAATCTGCAGCAAAGACATGATATCACATCAACAGATGAAGATCCCTTTAATTTCCTTTTGACTTCTTGGCACTGTTCACGTCAGTTATCTCATCATCAAACTGTTTCCTTTTGACTTCTTGGCACTGTTCACGTCAGTTATCTCATCATCAAACTGTTTCCTTTTGACTTCTTGGCACTGTTCACGTCAGTTATCTCATCATCAAACTGTTTCCTTTTGACTTCTTGGCACTGTTCACGTCAGTTATCTCATCATCAAACTGTTTCCTTTTGACTTCTTGGCACTGTTCACGTCAGTTATCTCATCATCAAACTGTTTCCTTTTGACTTCTTGGCACTGTTCACGTCAGTTATCTCATCATCAAACTGTTTCCTTTTGACTTCTTGGCACTGTTCACGTCAGTTATCTCATCATCAAACTGTTTCCTTTTGACTTCTTGGCACTGTTCACGTCAGTTATCTCATCATCAAACTGTTTCCTTTTAATGATACGCCCACTGCTGCTGCGACGGACCACATCGGGCTCCTGGAGTTTCTCGGCAGGTTTCTCTGCCACATAAACTTGCCTCTTTTTTGGAGTGGAAACTACTTTAGGCGGTGGGCTACATTCTAAAGAGAGTTTGCTAATGGTTTTCTCTCCAGCGCTGCTCTTATTGAGAGAGATGGGGCTTGGAATGGCTGACAGAGAACCAGAGGACTTCTGGATTCCTTTGGGTGAGACTGCAGTGGGTGGATTTGTTTTTGAAGGAGCTTTTTTAATATCTTTTGCATTAAACTGATTTAAAGACTTGGTTTCAACTTTTTTTACACTAGAGTTGTGGGGACTCTTTACAGGACTAAAGCTTCTACTTGGTGTATTGGCATTCTTTGCTGGTCCTCTTTTCAATGGGCTTAGTTTTCCAGACTGCTGTACTTTATTTGTCTCCTTCAGATTCCCAGACATTTTGACACTAGTGTCCGACCCACTATTCTCCCTGGCCATCACTTGATAGGTAACACTGTGAGATTTCTTTGATTCTTTGGTTGATCCTGGTGACACCAGGTCATCTTCGGTTTTCTCAAGGAATTCTTTTCCCCCTAATTTGGTGGCTAACATTATAGTTTTAAAATCCTCCTCCTGGTCTGTTTTGTCCGCCGTTTCCCGTGTGATATGTGTAGAATCCCTTGTGTTCTCAGATTGTTGCATGATTTTCTCTGCAGCTGTACTGTCCTGTGTTATATGAGCAGTGTACTCACATAAATCATCTTTTTCTGTTTTTAGATGTGCTTCGGCTCGATATGCCCCGTTTGCATTGCCTGTTGGGATTTCTTCCGTACAAGACATCCCACTGACTTCATTACTGTTACTTGGGGTTGTTGACAAATAGATGTGTATTAGTTGGCCGTCATTGCACTGATTGTCGTTTGAACTCGGTGCAACATTATCTTTTGTACATGGCAGTGGCCCGTTGGCAGAATTGTCAGCTGTCACATTAACAGAGCTGCTAATCTCCCGCAGCCCAGGCAAACCTGTATCCTGTTTAGTGGTATTTCCACCGGTTATGTTTGAAGTGTGAGTTTGGGTGGCAGGAAGACTCAGCAATGAGTAGCTGTGACCTTTTTCTTTCTTAGAAACATCTTTTCTGCCTATATCAAGTACTGACATCACTATAGGACCTTTGCCGTTGGGAAAATTACACTTTACATTTGACTGGGGTTGTTGATGACCGCCCTTACTGGTAGAGACTCCCCTCATTTCGTTATTTTTAGTGGGGGCTTTCCTATCTTGAACAAACCTATGAGTTTTGCTGTCCCTAATGTTGACAACAGTGTCGCCTTTGATCACTTTTGAAGATGCATCAATCTTACCACCACTGACGACGGCAGGTTTTGGCTCATTGGGTCTAAAATTAAGAATTTTAATAACCTTTGAACTGTTTCCATTATTTACAAGAGCATCGTTTCCCGTATTATTTTTGAACTGAGTGATAAGTTGGGCTGCAAGTTCAGCTTCAGTGCTTTCAGGGTTTGGTTTGGCTCTTCTTTCCACTGTGATAAAAATGGGTGAGGTGGCTTGGCCATTGTCTTCCTGCTTGCCAGCTACCTTCTCGCCAGCTAAACTGGTCTGAGTCATTCTAGAAACCTTAGACTCTGATTGAGTTGTTATATTAACAGGTTTACATGGGTGACTTGAGCCCTTCTTTAAGGTAATAGGATGTGTACTCTCACTAGGATTTAAAGAAAAAATATTATCACCAAACAAGGTATTCTTTCCTTTGTCTCCGATGTCAACCTCTACAGCTGCATTTGAATGGTCACATTGATCGTCATTTATCACCACATATCTCAGCTGTTCAGATGAGCCTGAGTCAAGCACTTGATACAGGATTTTCTGTCCCCCTGCCTGAAAAATCTGAACGGATTCCATATCACTACCTTCTAAACTTATACAAGTAATGCTCTCATCCTCATCACTGCTGTTCAGTCTGCCCTGCCGCTGGTTGATCTGATCAGATGCACTCTGTTTCAACTGTATCTTTGGTGAACAGCCTGGCTTCTGTATAGATAAAGGGGCGGGCTTGACCAGCACAGGGATGCTGGACTCCCCGCGGATTTTAATCTCCCACTTGTGGAAGAACCTCATGTGCCTGTGCACAGAGCTAAGCTGGAAGAACTCTCGGTGGCAGATGGAACAGATGAAGATCTGCGGGACCCCGTGAAACTTAAGGATGTGTTTGGTGACCTGCTGGGTGTTCTTCATGACGTACAGGCAAACGTCACACCTGTGCATGCCCACACGCTCCACATCCTCATCGGCGTGGGTCTTCATGTGATTGTGGAGCTCCGACTTGCTGATGTAGCGCATGGTGCACATAAGACATGAATACGGCATAAGCTGGGGATCATCAGCACAGAGTTGCCTACTGTCATAACCAATGATCTTTACAGTGGCACATTTAGCCTGCGAGCTTTCGGTGGCTTCTTCAGGATCAGAGCCCTCTGACATGTTCGAATTCCCGGCTTGGGTCATTATCTCAGGATCAACCTTCAGTTCTCCAGACGTGTTTTCAGTCTCGTAGAAAACCGATAGATTTGATTTATCCAGAGTGGTGTTGTGCACTTTTTTTAGATGGCATCTCAAACTGGAAATGCCACTAAACTGCATGGCACATGTGCCACAAATTAACTTGGACTCATCAGAGTTTGACTGACTGTCAGAATTCATCTCATCTATTGAAGGACTGCTTCTTTTCTCATCGTTCACCCCTGATTTACCTGAAACTTTTCTTGTCTTACTCGGCGGACCATTTTTCCCTTTTTTCCATGATGCAGAACCCAAACTTTTCCCCTCTGTCTCTTGGCCAGCATTTCTTTTCACTTGCATTTCTTCAGCCTGCCGGATGGTGGAGATCTGGGTTAGTTTTTCTTTACCGGATTCCTCAGCTGGAGTCCCACCTTCGGGCAAACAGGATTCTGATATCTCCTCCTTGACCATTTTCTCTGCCGACTGCTTGGTGGGCTTCACAAAAAGAGTCTCTGAGGCATTAAATTCAAAGTTGTCATCTGACCAAACTGCATTGTTGATGTTCCAGGCTCTATCAACACTTCCACAAAACTTGACCTGACATTGTGAAGACACAGACAAAAAGAACATATGTGACTTAAAAGATTCATTTGTTTTATTTATCTTTTTAAATTAATGTGACAAGACCATGACTCCAAAAACTGTCCAGGACAAGTGTAAAAGGTACGAAAGTCATGAAAGCAAAAACAGGTTGGTAAGAAAACTATTTTTTTGGAAGGTGTACAAATTATTAGTGCAGCAAAGGATTGGAAGCTATGAAAAAATTAGAAAAACCAAAGACTGCACCTTAGGAAAAGTATTTGGAAAACTAAAGTTATGTAGGTATCAAAATTATTGTATATATATCTTTCTCATAATTACATAATTTTACATAATTATTCCAAATACAAAATGCAAAACAGCTTCTTTGGTGTAAAATGAGAATTGACTCCAAAGTTGTCTTAAAAATAAATAATTTTTGGTTATTTAAAAACAGTATCCTAAAGCACAGCTGCAGTAAATATTCTGTTGGGTGCCTAATATTGTTTTCATTAACTATTCATGTATTCAAATAGAACAGAATTTGATAGTGTAACACTATTATGGTTATGGGTAACACAGCCATTCCACTAAGTGTACACCAGACAGCCATTCCACCAGGTGTACACCAGACAGCCATTCCACCAGGTGTACACGAGACAGCCATTCCACCAGGTGTACACCAGACAGCCATTCCACCAGGTGTACACCAAACAGCCATTCCACCAGGTGTACACCAGACAGCCATTCCACCAGGTGTACACCAGACAGCCATTCCACCAGTTGTACACCAGACAGCCATTCCACCAGGTGTACACGAGACAGCCATTCCACCAGTTGTACACCAGACAGCCATTCCACCAGGTGTACACCAGACAGCCATTCCACCAGGTGTACACCAAACAGCCATTCCACCAGGTGTACGCCAGACAATAACCTTACCTTGAGTTTGTGATGGAAATTGATATGCCTTACAGTGATGCTTCGAGACAGAAACCTTTTATGGCAAAATGAGCACTGATACCTCTCCACCTGATAAAAAAGTATTTAATACTTCATGAAAGTCAGTATGGGCTAAAAAAATGTTTTAAATCTTTAAACTCTTTTGCAGTACTTTCCAATATTATGGTTGTTTCTTTGCTATTTCCTGATTAAACTTTTTAAGAACTATTTTTTAATTAGACTTTCACAGGTATTTTAATGTAAGTGTTAACACATCCAAGTATTATAATGTAAGTGTTAACACATCCAAGTATTATAATGTAAGTGTTAACACAATCGAAAAGATGGTTGCTTTGGCAATGAGCACCCTCCAAACAAATAAAATTGATGAAATCTACTTAATAATAATGACTATTTCTAAATCTTGTGACAGGCCTTTGAAAGTACCGATGTGTAAAGACACAATGGTAGATTAAAGAAGCCTTAAAGCAAATTTTAGTACCGTACCGGTATATAATAATCATGAAATATGCTTCAATCTCAAGTGTTTCCGAAAGGAACCAGTGGGGGTCACAGAATGTTTGTCATTTTTTAAAACTTTGGTAAATAAAATTATACTGCATAAATTCACAAACAATGTATTCCATTTCAACGTTTTTAATATTCACATTTGATGACCTCATCAGACCTTTCTTGGACTAAAGGATTTGTGGGTGTAAGGATTATTTACTAGAAGTGCTCTTTGGATAAAAGTGTCAACCATTATTTCTTAAATTTTGAAACAACCTACAATACCTTGGTGTGTTTATTACGTATGTGGCTACGTAGCTGAGCATTCTGTCTGAAACCAGCATTACAAAAGTCACATACATATGGTTTCTCATCTGTGTGGATGCGCAGATGCTCAACCATAATACTCTTTCTGCCAAATATCCTGTGGAAAACAAGCACATATAATACCTAATGTGAATGCACTTCTAAAAATAAAATAAAAATCATATCAGAATCCTTTTCAACCATTCATTTGCAGTGAACAAATACATTTATCAAGAAGATTTTATTAATGTAGAAAGACAGGCACCTATTTATATCATAATTCCATGTCAGCTATAGAAACTTAACTTCTTTCTTTTCCGTGATGTGCCATTGCAGCCCCCATAATATCAGATATGAGCCCAATATGGAGAAATAAATTGGAAGTTCACAAAATTAAATTTCTTCAAGTTACATAGGAAATGAACATATACCTGCCACAGACTGTACATTGATGTGGATCTTGACTGTTCATGATACCTCCCTCTTTAGACAGAATAATTTTTGTCACATTGGGGTCATTCTCATCCTCTTCTTCCTCTTTGAAGAATGTCCTGGTTTTGGCTGGCTTCTCAACTACTGCTCCCTCACCACCAATTAGAGACAGTTCTGCAAGACCTAGTGCTGCTTCTTGCCTATCCTGGGCTGCATGCGAGAAATGGAAAGTTTCTTGGTCGACTTTAATTTTGACGTCCTCCTTCGTTTCGAGGTCATCAGTTAATTCATTATCTTTCATCTTTTTAGTATTTCTCTTCCCGCGTTTTCCTAGACTTTTCTCTGGACTGTTCGCTGGATCAACATCAACAACTGTGCTTACGACTGTTTCATCAACACATTCAATCTCATCCACCTCATGAAGCTCATAGCCACCAGGATCTTCTTGTATAGAATCCACAGTGACAGGTTTAGTGGTATCTCCTGAGACAGTCCTATCTGGCAGATTTTGATCGTCTTGCACTAAAACTTCACTCGAGGTCTCCACAAGCTCTTCCACAACAATATTTTCTTTACACAGAATCTCACCAACAGTGGCTTCATTGTCCATCTTGTCCACGTCCTGGTCCAAACCTGATATAACGGTTTCATTATTGACCAGGAGCTTGTTGCGAATGGTGAACACTTTTTGGTCCTCCACATACTTTATTACAGGGAAAACTTCCCTCACTGACTTGGCATCAACATTGTGGGCCTTGCGGATGTGTATGAGAAGTGTCCCACTAGTGTAGTATGACTATAGAAAAAAAAAATACATTTAAGAAAACTAAACTTTAAGCCGTACTATAATCATAAGTTACACATAAAAATATGCGGATATAAAACCTGCTACCCTGCACTCTTCAAATATTTTCATAGCTCATAAGATATACCCCTTAATATTGGAGTTAAATTGTGTAAACAAACTTTAACTTTTTAAAAAAAAAATACAACTATACATTTAAACTTCTGATTTAGCAAAAACCATGTTAGTCTCAATTGCGATAAATCTACCTTTTAATTGGTTTATATTGTTTGCGTATTTTCTTTTTTTATACTAAGCTTGCTGTTGATCAAGGAGTGTTATTCAGATTTCAACCCAATAATGGCTATTTCTAATCCCAGTACCTGCCAGCACCCACAAACCATAGTTAGCTTAATGTTCGCCAGCACCCATCTAAAGCTCAGAACTAAATTACTGACTAAGTGATAAACCACTGATACAGACAATATTAGAAAAAGATCACCTTTGAGCACATTCGACACTGATATGGTTTTTCTTTTGTATGAGATCGCATGTGGGCCTGAAGTGATCCAGATTGCACAAATGTTTTGTGACAGGTGGAGCACTGGAATGGGCGTTCATTGGTGTGAACTCGACTGTGACGTGAAAGCAGTGACTGATTCTTGAACCTACATGATACAAAAGTAAATTACTAACAAATCTGTCAATATACTTATGAAACATTTATGAATCATACAGGGATAAATGTTTAAGTAGATTAAATCAATACTTTGATATCTCTTACTAGTAGCTTCATTTAAGACTTTATAATAAGCCATCTGTAGGCAATGTTAAGTTAAAATAATTATTAAGATTTTGAAAAAATATAATTGATAAGAAAGCGTCATCTCATTTAGGACCTTGTAATTTGAAGCCATGAGCTGCAGTCATTTAAAAAAAATATTTTACAAGCCACTGGCACAAAAATTAATTTTATAACTTTCAGTATTTATTTTAATTTAGTAGTTCATTGGTCGTCGAGTTTTTTTTTTTTTTTTTTACTCGAAAATAAAATATTAATGTAATAAAAAAAATAGGATAAATTTCCCTTTATTAGTTTTTTTAAGTTGGTTAGTTCTTTTAAAATTTTTTTTTTTTTTTTTTTTTCTTTGGTGGTGTGTTTTTTTTTTTTTTTTTTTTACTCGAAAAGTAAATATTAATGTAATGAAAAAAATAGGATAAATTTCCCTTTATTAGTTTTTGTAAGCTGGTTAGGTCTTGTAAAAATCTCAATTTTAACTGACAAATTAGATTATGATACCTTGGTTAGCAGGATAATCTTACCACATGCCGCACTTGTCGCACTGCCAGTTTTTGTTCTGGGCGTGTAAGTGCTCATGTTCTTGGACCTCATCCTTGTAGGCAAATCTCATCTTGCAGTAGCGGCAAATGTAAGGCTTCTGGTTGGTGTGAGTCCTCATGTGAGCCTTTAAGGTGCTGTTCTGACGAAAAGCTCTGTGACACATTTTACATACGTTTGGCTTCTCTCCTGTGTGAATGCGGCGGTGCTGAACTAATGTGGCTTGAAATATTGTATAATAAACAGATAAATTAACTTTTTGAGCTTCAAAGCTTTTTAAAAGACATATTTAACTAAGTCTTCTTCAAAATTTATAATTTTTTATATTTTGTTTAGAGAAGTTGCTAATTTTCCAATACAGTTAAAAAGTTCAAAAAACCTTTCAATAAACTCATACACAAAATTACACAAAAATTTTAATTCTGCTTAATTCCAAAATAGAGTACTGAAATAAAAACCTCAAATCTACATGCAAAATTATAGAATGCCTAACATAAGAAGTGGACAATATTATTTGAATATGCCGCTTACTTTTCAATGAAAATGTTCTACAGCATACATCACAGGAATAAGGTCTGTGTCCAGTATGTATACGAGAATGGACAAATAGGGTCTGCTTTTGTTTGAATACTTTAGTGCAAATGTCACAGGGATATAGTTTTGTTGGCTGATGGTTCATCCTAAACAAACACAAAATACTTAAGTTAATGCTGTAAACATTTTAACTAAACTAATGAAATGAGCTTGAAGCATAATAACAACACGAAAGAAACAATAACATATAGTTGCTGCATAAACAACAGTCAGTTTAAAAGCAAAAGATAATTAACTGATATTTTTACTGTAATCTATTGGTGAAATAAGAAAAAAAATGTTAAAAATAAATATGTGTTAGATACTTTTATTTTTTTTATTTTTTTTTTTAATCTTTAAAGCATTATTTTTTAAACATATTTTGGTTTTTTAAATTATTTATTTACCTGTGTTTTCTTAAGTCCCAAAGAGACTGATAAGTATCTCCACAAATGGTACATTTGAAGGGTTTTTCACACGTGTGCATCCTCAAATGACGATTAAGTGCTGTCTTATAGAAAAATACTCTGTGGAAGATATTCAAAGATTATACACTTTATTAAAAATAGGCTTATCTTTGTTGAGACTATTTAAAAAAACAACTAATATTCACATTAATGATTAATTGTTATGGCATTTATGGGCCATTAATTGTATCAGGTAAGACAACAGCCAGTCATTAGTTAATATAAGTACAAAATGCTTGGGAGAGAAAATGCTCAGACTACAACTACCTAAGGTCCTATCCTGGAAGGTTTCTTATCATTGATATCAGTTATCTTATTACAAAATTTGTATCTTTCAATCTGTTACAACATATTTTTAATACTATACATTTGATGATCACTGAACAATGTACTCACTTTTTGCACGAGGTACACTGGTATTTTGTAATTGTATTATGAACCCTCATGTGAGCTTTCAGTGCAACTTTCTTCAAGAACTTGCGATGACAAACACTGCACTCCCAAGGTGTTCCCTCTGGGTGGAGTTCAGAGTGGTGGAGCCTCAGGTCTCTAGGGGTTGCAAAGCTTTCCAAACACAAAACACATTTCTGTATGCCACTAACTTCTCTATAGTAAGAAAAATACAATTGCTATTTGAAAACATTTTATTTTTTAAAATTTGACATAAATGGTTAAGTTTGTGTTGAGCCTTTCCTTTAAAATGTATTCTGCAATGTTAATTTTGAAATAATTAAGAATTTTAAACACAGGAAAGATAATAAATGTATGGGTTTTTTTGTTACCCCCAATCTATCAATCAACAAATGAGAGATTTATAAAATACATATGAAATGCAGTCAGTGGGTAAAAAATAGAAAGAAAATATTTATTTTTAGATGAATGAGCTTCTCTACCTGGTTTGACTGTTCTGGTATTTATGGGCCATTTTGTGTCTGTCAAGATCTTCCTGTGATATAAACTCCCTTCCACACCAACAAACGCAAATGGCAAGAGATGAAACCCCTGTGTCGTCAACCTCTAGTAAGGTAGAGGAGCTTGAAAATAAATATTGTAAAAATGACTGCATTTCATTTATTATTGTCAAAAGAGTGGATATTTTAAATTTAAAAGACCATGTTAGTATGAAGACAAAAAAAATACTATTATTGATGCCACTCATTTGAAACTCCCAAGTGATAAAAATGTTTGGTTTACATGGGTGTTGGTTAATCAGTCTTGGAGCAGTTTTGAAATAACCAGAATCCCCTGCATACCCCCTGCAAAGGTACATACCCGACTTGACTAATGGGAATCATAGCTCCATTGTCATCTACAATATATGTTCCAGAACTTTGCTCTGATGACAGCTGCAACAAGGCTTCAGCAGAAACAGCATTCTGAACAAAAAATTGAGTTTTATAAAGATTTTGTATGTGTAAATAACAATAGATAAATAAACACAACTGATGAAAAGTTTTTAAACATCTTATGCTTTTCTTTTTAAATAAAAATGCTAAAGCAGTCATGATGAGACCATGATTACCAAGGACGTTTGTGAATAACCTACATAAAATACTAAAAGCGTAATCCCATGTGTGTGTTTGTAATCAGTGAGGTACAAAAGATAGCATGACTTAGTTTTGTACAATACAAAAAAAAAATTAAATAGCCAGAATTAAATTATCAAAGTTAAAATCAAAGCAAGACATATTTTATACAAAAAAATTATTATGAATCATTATAATAGCATGATGGATTTAGTAATCACTTTGTGATTTATTCTTTTGATAACTTATAGATACAGAAAATGCAATAAAAAAATTTTTTTTAAAGAAACCTGATCTTCCTCAGACTGGCGATGTGCAGCTAAGATATCTGACACCTGCACAGTGTCCACTTCACCTTGTATTTTTGATAGATGTAGCAAGGCATGAGCAGACTGAGCCTCAGACTGGCTAGTTACCATAGTGATTTCATTACCACAGTTGTTTTCAATGACAATGTTCTGACACACTATCATTTCCTGGTCAACACAAAGTTGGTCTGTAGTGGAGGAGGGTTCAATCATCTAAACAATAATAAGTATAAAGATAGAATTGCACAAATTCATAGAAAATGACTGTAATCAAATTCTTAAGTCATATAAAGATTTGAAACAAGATACCACTGAACAAAAATTAAATGCTGTGTAACAGGCTAAGATTTCATCTTTTGCAATGTTCCTTTTAAAAAATAATTTTGGAATTTAAATTTTTTTTTTTTTCCAATTTCCAACTTATAAACACATTACTTTACAAATCTACAATCTTCATCAAATATAACAAATAATTATTCTTTATAAAGTTAAAATTGATCAGGAGTAGAATTTACCCATGGGCCACCCTGCTGCAAAGTTTGAAAAGGCATATTTTAGTAGGTTTCGCATTGGGTTAGCAACAAATTTATGTAAAAATCAATTGCTACAGAATCATCTACAATCAGCATTAAGGTTGTCATTCTCAAGAAAGATGCAACAGGATTGGCACTTGGAATGTAAGAACACTGTGGGAAGCTGGGAAAATGAGTTGAGGTCACCAAGGAATAAATAAAATTCTAAACACTATTGGAATCCACAGGGTAATTAAAAGAGATGAAGACCTTGGAACACACAAAGAAAAAGTGGAATGAGCTGGAGCAAATAGCTTTGAACAGAGATAAATGGAAAGAATTAGTGAATGCCTATGTAATACTAGGAGCAAAGAGGGCAAAGAGGAAAAGGGTGAAAATATATTGTGTCACATGGAAAAAGGTTGAAATTAATACTTAGTTCATGCACTACAGGAATGCTTGTAATTAGTTTTTGTAGTGTTGCGTTTGTTTTAAATGTGGTAAATTATATTACTTTGTACCCCGCTTGGAGCCTTTGGGAATGAAGCGTGGTTTTGAAATAAACTTTATTATTATTATTACAGTGGTAGAGGAACTAAGATTAAGACTGAGAATATAAAAAATACACCAGATAGCACATGTTTTAACAATCATTCATAAAATTACCTGTATTCCTTCATGCACTAGTAAGTTGCTAAGGTCAAGGACCTGAGGTCCATCACCATCTTGCATATTTAGATAAATGACATGAACTTCTTCCTCCCTTGCCACATCATTGCTCAGTTCAGTGTGAACTTTAAACTCTGAGTCCTGCATGTCTGATAGAGCTAATTTTGGTTTCAGACCTCCTGTTTCATTCTGTAAATATGATTCCCTCTCTTGATTGCTTGAAGTGTCGCAGGCTGATACATTTTCAATATCCATATCTTGGTTATGGCTTTAAAATACCTTACAGAAAAAAAATTTTTTTGTAATAATCTTGTGAATGATGTCATGCTTTTTTTGGCCAATATTTTACCCCCTCCCCCCATAGTAAAAAAACTTGTGACAAAAGTTAGACACCTATGTAAAAGGATTGTCACAAATTCATGCCAACTTTTTCTATATTGGTACATAAATTTATTATTAGGTGCCCCTGAAGTCCAAGCGAGATGATTTTAAACTTAATATTAATTTACTAGACATAGCCCGCCAAACATTGGCGACAGCGATGCGTGAAATTCCCATCTACAAAAGTTACTTAACAAAACATCAAGTCAAGTAATGCACATTTAAGAATCCCAATTTTTGCTACACTCCTTCCACCATCATACATCACTGCACACTTTTTATTTCACGCCCATGAACTGATGTCCCAACCACTTTTCGAATATTTTTACACCATACTTAATTAAATTGAGACAATTTCATTTTCCAAAAAGAAAATATTATGCGCCAAATGCGTTATATACAAAAATATAAATCATTTAGCGTAGTCATCAGGAATTATATTTTGTGTGCTATTATTGAACTCATTATTCAAACATTTAGAATTATTTGTAATATACTCTCAATACAAAATTCGATGACTAGGAAGCAGTCCACGAGTCACACCAGAAGCGTAAATATAAGAGATTTTGAAACTGTAAATTTTAGTCAAATGTATTAGTCATTAATATTTCAAATACTTAATTTTAAAAATAATAATAGGCTATGTTTTGGAAATTTAAACTTTTATTATTACTATTAGGTAAGCAAAAAGTCACTTTTCACACTCACACACTTCACACAGCATTATTAAAATTTGATTGTTTAAATTTTTTCTACATCACAACTTTGGGTCCCTTAGCAGCAGCAGGGCTCATTCAATGTCAATGGTTCTATTAAATTAGGTAGGCCTACAAGGTGTGTAGTAAAAAAAAAAAGTAATGAGTGAATGACAATATTAATATATAATATAAGTTAATATAATAATATGTTAAGATTTAATAATAATATTTATATTAATGAGTATTTTATAATGATAATGATTAAATTATTAAAACTACTTACCAAACTAATTGACTTAGCCTTTTAAAATTTAAGAGAAAAGTTATTTGTTTGTTTAATGTTTCATACTTATAATAGTTTGTTGATTTCATTTTATAATTTGATGAATCCAAAACCATGGTTATTATTAGGCTTATATATTTATTTCATTAGGTTTAAAATGATATGTGCCGGGAGATCCTGATCTTGGATGACTGCTTGAACTGCATGTTAAAAAATAACTTTGAAAAGATGTACTGCAGTCAACTGCCGATCGTAGCTCAGCCAAATTTTAGGCAGTTAGAAATATAATAAATGTCGTACAGTTTTAAAACCTACCGTCTCTAACTTCTAACTTACGGTAAATGCAATAACTGACGTGCCAAATTTTAAACCTCAAAATATTTAGACGCCATCTTGAAAACTAGTGGGTCCAAAGACGTAATAAAGGGAAATTACTGATGTAATAATAATGCATTACTGATGTCAAATGTAAATATAACGGCATTCAATAACGGAACGATCATGATCGATCGGTTATGCCAAATCATTGTAGTGTTTTTAAAGTTAAAGCAAAGTTTTCTATAGTGACTACAGTATATTTAAGGATAGCGAACATGTTTTTTTTTCCTCCTTGATTGTACTTTTTAAAATATTAAATATCTTTAGGAAATATTAATATACTCTTTATCTTTATAATTTTAAAAATATACTTTTTTAATGGGCATTCCCCATGCAATAAAATATATAATATATTTTATTCCATTGTGGAATAAAACAACTTACAACCCTAAGCCTAAATTAAATCCTAAAAACAAAGTTTTTTTGTGTCCAAGCCTAAATCCTTTATAAAATGTAATATCGAGGCAAGGGGGGGGGGGCTAACTAAAAATTTTTTGACAAAACATGCATGCATACAAGTAGTCATACCCCCTACTCAAAATAACTTACAACCCTAAGCCTAAATTAAATCCTAAAAACAAAGTTTTTTTGTGTCCAAGCCTAAATCCTTTATAAAATGTAATATCGAGGCAAGGGGGGGGGGCTAACTAAAAATTTTTTGACAAAACATGCATGCATACAAGTAGTCATACCCCCTGCTCAAAACAGCACATTTTTTCAAGCCACTGAACTATATTATTATAATAATTCTCACCCGCTTTTACAACACAGATTAATTTCACCAACTATTTCAGAAAAACAAAAGACAATATTATGCATAAAACGCACATGAGGTATTTTTTAAAAGAATCCCGTGTAGCGCAGTTATCAGGAATTTCATTTTATCTTCACCTTGAAAAACAGATTTTTTGGCGTTGGGGATGAAAAATTGAAAGATTGTGTTGTCATTGGCAACGAGTCTATGCAGCGGCGTAGCGAGGGTGTTTGGCGCCAGGGACAAGATCCATTTTTAAGCGCCCCCCTTTTGTTTTTTCAACTCTCAAACCCATTATTTTCATCAATAAAATAATATCAAAGCACATTTTGGGGCCCCTAACTACCTGGCGCCCGGGGACATCTGTCCCCCCCTGCACCCCCCTCACTACGCCTCTGAGTCTATGTGTGCTAAGTTTCAACTTAAATGGTGGATGGGAAGTGAGTCGATTAGCCATCTGAAAATTTTGACTGTCAGCAACCCAGTCACCCACAAACAAAAGCAAAGTTAGTATAAAGTATTTAAAAAGAGATGAGTATGGCCTACATCAATCCAACCCACATCACTCACCATTTTTGATTCAACCAAATAAATTTAAGTTAACCCAATTTTTAAATAAATAAGTGACTGGAAGTATTAATTTTGGAAGTGTTGTGATTGTCTTTAAATTATTATATTGTCTCATGCTTTTTGGCAGATTGCTTAAGCAATGTATCTATTGTTATTTATAGAAAATTTTTAATGATTGGAGATATAAACTTAGTTTTCCTAAAAATCCTTATGGATTCTTCTCATATATATATGGTTTTCTCCTTGGACGGGAGAAGACCGCAACATAATTTTTTTAACACGGTTTATTGTGATTTTGTGAAATAGTCTTTTAATTGTATGTTATAATTGTCTATAAAAAAATTGAAATTGATTGGGGTTGTAAGAAGCTCATGTTTGTATGTGTAGGGTGAATGGGTCCAAAAATGTGTGGGTGCAACAAGGGGAGAGAGTTATAAAGATATGACCTTTTTTGCATGCATATTTTAATTGGATGGCCACTTGTTGTTACCTTTATTTTTCTTCTCTTTAGTATTCATTTCTCACATTAACCATATCACCGAGTGCAATTCTGAGACTGAAAAGTTTACTCTGACCAACAATTTGAATATGATATCATCGCTTTAAAAATGTATTTTCACCAATAAATAAACACAAAAAGTTTGTTATAAAATTTGTAATAGTAGAATAATATTTATACAAGAGCATTTAAAACATATATACACTAATCCCAACACAAAGATATTGAAGTATGACAATATTTTCATCCACGTATCCTGAAAGCCTTTCATTACACAAATCTTTGAAACACAGTTCTTATACAATATCGAGTGAAACTATGTCACATTTAAAATTAAACTAGTCACAACACGTCTCAATTATAAGGAAAATTTACTTGACATTAATAAATAATTTATTTACAATTAGATGGGAAATTTGGTAATTCATCTAAGCTGATTTGTCCTGATTAATTAATATTGAAAAAATAAAACTGCTAGTACCATTTCCCAAAAAGGCAATAATTGCTCCAAACTAGACTTTGGTGTAAATGCTAAACACATACATACATACATTGATTGTGTATATAAATCTGTACATATTTTTAACATTAAAAATTATAGCAATACTGATTAAGTCAAATGAAGTAATGTCAATTTGCACCTTCTTCTTCTATATTTTGAGAGCCCACAATCAATTCATTGATCATTCAGGCTCCTGGTTTATATTCAGAGTTTGCCTTCTCTTAGATGAGTTGCTGTCCAAGGTGAGTCCCATCCACCACACCTTTAATGTCAAAGAACAGCTCCAAAATCTAAAACATGTTATCAAAAATTGATGAACTATACATGCATAAGAAATTATATTTATCTATGTACTGGTACTGGTACATAAATTTATTGGAATGTAATTTGTATATAAACAATCAAATGTTTGTGTCCATGAAATGAGCATGTGAAATCCAATAACAGTTACAACCAGTTACAATTTGTGGAGCCACTGTGCAACAAAAAGCTTTTAAAAAAGCCAATAATAACAGCCATGTTGGATCAATTACCCCCATATCTCTATAACTCATCTTTCTTTTTCTTCTTCTTTTTATCATTATCTGTTTTGTCTTCATCTCTCTTTTCTTTATCCAACCTAATTTCATTTTCATACGCATCATCATCATCATCTGTATAGTCATCATCGTCAACTTCATCGTCTTTAATTTCATCCTCTTTTGATTTTTTTCCTTCCTTTTTGTCTGCCTTGTCTCCCTCTTTTTTTTTCTTGGCCTCTTCCTTCTTACGTCTCTCTTCCTTTTTGCGTTGTATTTCCTCCTTTCTTAACAATTCACAAAGACCAGTCAGGATTTGATCTCCAGCCCGGATACCAGAGTTGTAGGCACCATGCAGGGACCCATGGCTGTCAAACTGTGTATGCTCACCAGCAAAGTAGATATAAGGGCATAGGGGTTGTGAAAATGTATCCCAGAGACTTGGGTCATTTCCTGAAAAAGAAACATTTTTCATTATAAATTGCCTTAAAAAATGCAGTGGAAAAAAATGGAAATCTAAAAACTAAAAATGTCACCAGACATGCAAATAAAGACGATCTTTTTTTAAGTTTTTTAACAATTTCTTAAAAAGTGATATATCACATTTATCTAAATAGGAATCAACCAAATTTGTGATTCAATAAATTTTTTTTTAAAGAAATTTGTTTTTGTTTTTTCCCCCAACTATTTGCCTTTGGAAAAGTTATTTTATTTTAATTTTAAATAACTTTAAGAGATGAAATTCTCTTATTTCTTGATGTTGTCCAGCATATTATCATTATTACTAAAAGTGACACCATTTCTCAAGCAAACACTTTTGAGTATTAAACTGATCATTAACTAGATAGAGGTAACAAATTTTACTGTTCCATTGTTAAGATCTGTAACTGATATGTGATGATATACAAATCATCCCTCATTTATTAAAGTTTTAATTTTAAATAAGAAAGGTTACAGAATATATTCAAAAAGCAAAATGTGAACATACCAACTTTAGGGTATGTGCTAGCACCTTTGGACCATTCATCAGTTACCCATTGAGATCTCTGAAACTTTACGATTTTGCCACCTTGTTTGACAACTTCCTCACCAAACATCTCATTTAAAACTGTAATCACTGTAAAGCAAATAAAATATTTTGTTGTTTTTTTTAATTAAAACCACGCGGTCGTGTCACTCACTGTCATTTTATTCTATGCATTTGCGTATAGAGTATTAGTTAGGAAACCATTGATATACGAAACATTTTCTGTTTTTTTTTGTATTTTGTCTTAATTTTATGCCATTTTTTACTTCGAAAATGAATTCTCCATGGTAATATTCATACTCAGTATAATTATTAGCTATGCATACATTAAATTCTTTGAATTTGAAGTGACACCTCTGTATATATATATTAGTACTCTGTACCCACAATCAAAGAGTCAGATAGAGATGAAAATGTGTGGCTGGAAAATTGTGTCTGTCCTTGTGTCCATTTTGTTTTATGCGCATATAAGCCAACCCCTGATTTCAGTATTGTATTTTATAGTTCTAAATTCGGCTTATATGCGAGAATATACGGTAATACTAGTGCTCCACTAAGTGCAATTATCTATCCTTTAGTAATTCAACAAAGTTTTACCAGGCTAATTTAGTGCCTATTTAAAAATTGTAAGCTTATCTTCATGAAGTCAAGTATATAAAATACATAATAATAGAAATAATTAGATACAAATTTGTAAGAAAGGTTATGAAATATAAATGTAGGTGTTAGGTAGCTACTCAAAATAACAAGTACATGCTAAAAAAATTTCTCACATTGATGATAAAATATGTCTGCTTACCTAGTTCTTCTGCATCTTCATTTGTCATCTTTTCAAATTTCACAGCTGGGTCACCAGTGAGGAAGCCCCCGAGAGCTGGCACACCCACAATTCTATTGATGTTTACCCAGGTTTGGAGGTTGCCCCTATCTGAATCTCTGTTGACAGCTCGGACAAACACCCCATAGTCTGGAGACCAAAAAGGACGCTCAAACTGAATGATAATTTTATCACCAGCAGACATACCTGCAAAAGTTGAAAAACTAAAGATGTAGTACTTGTACACTAATAAAATAATATTTTTAAAATTGTCAAAAATGCTAATATTTTTAATGAGTTTTAACAAAAGCCTTGTTGTTGTAGGGAGACAATTATAGTAAGCAAATGGTTATTTTAGGTACAAGCTTTAAGACAGAAGACATGATCCTAATCCAACATTTGTGGTTGAATGATTTATAATATCCAGTTAAGATTTTTAATTGAATGAAGATATTTAATATGAAAATTTCATTTGACTCTAACTCTCTATCTTCAGAAAAAAAAATGCCACACTTATAAACAAAATCCAGGGACAAGAAAATATGGCACATGTCATGAAGACAAGAAGGCCATGGAGATGATCAAGAATGGATAGTGTCATAGAAAAGTGCACAGATTTCGGTATAGCAAGAAAAACACTTCATAATAAACTGAAGAGTAGGCCAAACCAGTTACATGACAGACAAACTGCCCTAACCCACATTGAAAATAGGTTATTGTGGAATATCTGATACTGATAGCCTCATCGGATTGGGGATTTCCATTTGATGGGTCAGATATTATGGAAGTGGTCTTGGCAAACAAGGGAGAAATGTTGACGTCTTTAAAAATAACAGTTCAAGTTTTGATTGGTTGAAGTCCTTTCTCCATAGATATAGAGACTTAATCATTTAAAAAAAATAAAGCTGTTTTTCCATATCTAATCATCCTTGTCTACATAAAATTTTCAATAGAGACCCTGAAAGATATTCCCCCTAAAAATATTATGATGAGACAAATCTTTCGAAAGACCCTGGTTGGAAAAAAGCAAATTATGGAGAAAAAAAAGGCCAGAACCATTAAAAAAGACTAATGTCCTTAACCTTTTGGGTGTTGTATTTTTGTTAATGAATTTCTCTATGGTATCGTCCTTTGTTAGGCACTGTTTGAAAGAGCCATAAATTTAAAATATGAGATTAATTTCTCACAATAGAAGGCAGTGCTTAACGATTGGGGGCTCGTTCGGGATAACTGAATCCATATTATTATTTCTTAAAAGTTCCCAATTTAACAAAGTGGGTTGCTCCTCCGGGTTTATACCTGAATCCACATTTTTATTTCTTACAAATTCCAAATTTAACAAATTGTGGGATTGTCCTTGGATATTTTGAATCCATAACTTTTAATACACAAATAATACATTGAGTGTTTTGTTTGTGGATTTAGACCCAGTTAGACAACCCAAATCAGTTAGTTCCCTTTTAAATGTTTACTTGTCAATAATAAATTTTTTGCCCAAGATTTTGTATGTTTTACATGGTTTTAGCTGTGGTCCCAGTTTTTTTGTTTTTGTTCAGTAATAAATGACCTAAAATTGCTTTCAGAGGCTTAATTGTAATCAAAACCTTAGCAAACTATAAATTTTCTGAAAGATAAATGAATTGGCTACCACATTTATATTAGTATTTTAATGGACTCTATAAAATTTAATGATGTTATGAGCACTTAAAAGCAAGACATTTTGTCAATTTTTTTTTTTCTTGAGCACTCCAAGGTCAAGGACACTGATCACATTTTTTTTTTTATGGGTGGGCAATATAGCCAACTTTATCCCAATCCATTTACCTTTCTAAAAATATATACTTATTGGGGTCTTGTATTAATATTTCTATGTCATTTAATGCTATTTCAAAAGGCACTCAAAAAGCTCTGAAAAGCTCCCACACTACAGAATGATCCTGGGTTAGTATAAAAAAGTGGTACAAAGTTACAGCTTTTTACCATTTTATAGTAATAACTCACCCATTTCTTTAGCAGCTAGCTGGTACTTTTTAGGCAAGGCTGGCTCAAATAACAATCCACCTGTTGAAATTATCGTGGAAGGCACAGCAACAACAACAAAATCAGCAGAAACTTGTGAGCCATCCCTGAATCGCACCAACACCTTGCCCTGGCTTTTATCAACTTTTATTTGTCTCACGGCTTTGTTCAGATGGAGATGAAGTGGAGGCTCTTCAGGAGAACCACTAAGAAGTCTTTAGGAAAACAAATTTTGATCTTTTAAAAAAGTGTCCATATGAATTAGAAAGAAAGAAGCAATAATATCTAAAATTTTCAAAGTACCGGTATACTTTTATCCATGGCAGTGATGGATTAAGTCTAAAGCAAAAAGGCAAAGTATGGGATTTGATCTTAAACA
Source organism: Lymnaea stagnalis (assembly GCA_964033795.1). Lineage (NCBI taxonomy): Eukaryota > Metazoa > Mollusca > Gastropoda > Lymnaeidae > Lymnaea > Lymnaea stagnalis. The sequence goes on along the minus strand of CAXITT010000003.1, from coordinate 2,032,828 downwards.
GACTTCATGCAGACTCTCCATGTCAATAGTTAGCATAAATAATTTTTCTTTCCCTAATTTGGCATTGAACCCATCAATCTTTATTTTAATATCATGTCATGCTGCCTCATCAGAGATTTTTCCAGTGTCTCATAAAATTATTCTTTTATCTTCAGTGGGAGCATGAATATTTATAAATGTTAAATGAATCATTTTCCCTCACTCAAAGAGCACAACCTTTATTTCTCTGGTTTAAAACATAAGATTCAACCAAAGGCTTCTTTCTTTACAGCAAATCCTGTTTCAAGAGTGTTGATGTTGTTGCCACTATAAAATATGATGTAGTCTTTTGATCTGAGGATGTCTGCATTTTCCCATTGAATTTCTTGCTATGCAGCAATAGATATTTTATATTTAACTAGTTTATCCATTAGGTTGGCTAAGGCTCCTGCTCTAAACAGGCTTAGAACATTAAAAGTTGCAATCTAAAAGTCCACATCCACTGTATCCAGGCATGTGTGGATTTCCATTAGAATCAGTCCGGGTTTTATTTTGTTGTTTACCTTTAGTAAAAAAGATATTTTTTTTACATGGCCAGGTTGTTAGCCCTGTGCACAACCGTCTGGGGGACTGCCCCTTTCAGCTCTCTGAGTAGCTGCCCTAATCTTCAGGTAAGGTTCCCTAGTCTCTTTGGGTCCCTCACTTTCTCAATTTAAATGCAGCAGTCAGTGTTTTTTTTTTTTTTTAATTTGCTTAGATAAATAATTATAATCTTATTCATTAAAAAAAAAAAAACACTTCCCACTATACATGTAATCCTTATTAAAATTTGATATATTGAAAATAATTTTTCATTTTTTGCTGCAAAATATTTATTATTTAAAACTTAATCTTATTTATAAATAACTTTATCAATTTGAATCAGGATAGAAGAATTAAAATGAGATTTAAAATCATTATCACCTGTCCACAAGTTCCCCCATGCCATCCAACAAAACCTTCTCATACCCAACATCAAGAAGTTCTGGAGTGTAGTTGCGAGTGGAATAGTCCCTCAGGATATATGATGGTAGGCTTTTGATGAGTAAGGCTCCAGGACTGCAGTGATTTCAGACAAATGTGTAATAATTTCAAAAGCAAAGTCATAACTATAATTAAAGTATGTGTAAAATCAGATTGGAAATTTACTCTTACCAAATACATAATTATCTTTTTAAGATATAAATCAGCTTCAAAGTTTTATAAATCCAGTCATATTTCTTTTACTACATCAAAAATAAAGATGTAACTGATGGATCTTCATAGTTTTCTTAGTCATTTTGGCACTCTTCTAGTATCTTCAGGTTCGATGCAGCAATTTTGAAACTACAGTAACAATTACTAACATGCAACCAACCTATCACTGCTTGCAATGGCACCACTAGCTAGAACTTTATCAATGGCTTCCTTCACGGAAATTTCAGTTTCAACAGATTTTGATTCATTCAAAGCTTGACCTAAAATCTGGGGAGTTTAAAAATGAAACAATTTTTCAGATTGTTTAGTGTAGTAACTCAACTCGCTTAGAACAGGCAGCTGAGATTTTATGTAACTGATTGTAAATGATAATACACATAATTAATAATGATATTTTTGCTTCCCATTGCTTTATACATAGCTTTTCTTTATATGTACATGGCTTTTTACTTCAGTGTAATGCAACATGAAAGTTAAGTTAACATAAAAAAGGCTTATCTAAGCTATCTCTCATAAGTATTTGATAAAATTATTTTTAAAAAAAGCACCACTGACTTGACCAGCCTGGCGTGTGATTTGAGTGAGCTCTTCTCCACTGAAATGTTTTTGTTCCCATGGCACAATAAATTGAAGATTGTCTAATTTTGTGGACTTTAATTCAAAATCTTCAGCTAGTTTGACTAAAGGATTGTTCTTAGAGACTACATTGAAAGCTGAACCACCCAGATCAACTTCAGCGCCTGAAAATGTAAACAAAATTTATTTTAAAATACACATAGCACTTTAAAAAAGATAAAATGTCTGGAATGAAAGAAGCCAGAGAATAAAATAAGTATATGATCATGGATTGCACATGGCATTATAAAAAAGTTGTCAACAACATAATATTTTGCAAAAACAAAAAGGTCTGGAGAGCTAGATACTGTGGCTCAAGACAAAAGTTAATGGAGAAATATCATAAATGCCCTTTGCTCAACAATGCCATTTATCAGATTTCTATATACATGTATAAGAACAAAAACTTATCAAAAGAGGTTAGAAAAATAAAATAATTATAAAAGGATTGGGCTGCTTTAAAGCTTAAGCATATTAGAGACAAAAACTAGTGGTACAAGTAACTAGTATAGTTTTAAGCTTTACAAAAATTTAAAAATCCATGTTTTCATAACTGAAACACAAATTAATATTTAGTGAAATTAAATCTGGTAGCTAATCAGTACAAAATTAGTAATGAATGAATAAACTTTTTGCAAAAACGTTTTCAATAAATCTTTTTGTTTAAAAATGTATCAATGTCTACCCTTTATATACAAATTATCTAATTTATTTGGCAACTTACCTGATCCCTCCATGTGTATTTATTTGTTTAAATAACCTCTCTCAGCTTCATGATAATGACAAAATGTAAGAAGAGATCATAATACCTTTGGCACTCATATCTTTTAATTTGTCAGTCCACACACGTCCTCCAAAGCGTTCTTGCCTTGCTTCATAAACTTTCACTGTGAAGTTTGACCTATCAGATGAAATTCTTCTTGCTGCTGCCAGACCTGCCATTCCAGCCCCAATTATAAGAACTTCCTTTGGGAGACCAGGATAGTCTTTCCTGTCAACTTTCTTTGGGGGTTCTTTTTTCTGCACAGGAACTTCTTTTTTCTTATTTTTCACTTTTTCTTTAGTACCATTATTAGGGACAATGGATATTGCTAATAGCAATAACACAACTAATGTAGCCAGAAGCTGCATTTTCATATAATGGCACTGGAGCAATTATTGGCGCTATGTATCTATAAAATGATATAAGGGAGAAAAGTAAAAAAAAATGAAAAACTAGTGTCATCCTGGACTTAGCCTCACCTTGATTTGTATTATATCAGTATCAAATTTAAACATGATGCTTTTGATATACAATATACGTAAATCACATGACATAAATCATAAATACATGCAGTCACAAAAATATGTCCTTAGATTAGATGTGTGATATTTACTACCGGTACTAGTACTTAAAATAAATAACTAACATCAAAATCAAATTCAATTAAATTTAAAGGCCTCACCCAAATTTACTTCTATTTCTTGATTTGGTTATTTTAAAATACATTAAGTGTAGAATTTTTAAAAATTTAAATAGTTAAATATTAATAAAAATCATTGACTTTTATTTTATTCATATTATATAAGTAGTAGTAAACTCTAGAAGGGGTCATGCTACCTTGGCCAATGTTTGCCCTCCACGCTAAAAAAAAATTACAAAATTTAGAAACCCTTTTAACACATCGTAACAAATGTGTGAAACACACCCCCCCCCCTTTTTTTCATGTGTGTGATATCATTTATGGATTGCCCCTAACTTAAGTTATACTTAACATTAATATTTGTCAATGTCTTAGATTTTTTCCCCTACATTTAAGATATTAAATTAATACTTAATAAGGCATAATGCCTACTAAAATTACTTCAATAGCCCTAGGACAAGGTAGGCTATAATTTAACTATACCAGTATCATTAAAGTATAGTTTTTGGCCTACTATACTAAATACCATCGCAGTAGTATCACTAGTTGGTCCAGACAATGGTGTAGCTAGGGTTAATGCTGCCTGGGGCGGACCTTGCTTGTTGCCACTCCCTTCCACAAAAAAAAACAATGCAGTCTACTAAGTTCAGCCCATTAATATAACGAAAAAAATGTATTGATGAGTGGACCAACCTTTGATGCCTCAATAATCACATTAAATTACATACTAATAGCATGCATTTTTTAAATTTGCACACTATTTCATTTTATTTAAAAGAAAGAGACAAAGTTGCACCAATTCTCTCTCGCTCTCGCTATATCATATTTTTTGTTTTTGTGGTGGCCTAAAACTACTCCCATCAGTTACTATCTAAATCTAATCTAGTAAGCCTAGCTAATCTAAGGGTCCATCCAATATTGATGTCACGCTACTTTGAACAACTTTTGACACCCCTCCCCCCCCCCCCCCCCCTCATAACATAATTGTCAAAAAATGTAGGCAACCTCACAATGCAAAATCACAAATATGTGAAACGCCTCCCCCTTGTGACAAAATTTATGGATGGCCCCTTGCCAAGGGCCCTAACAGTACACACTGTACAGTTAAACAACATTATTGATAAAGATAATTGAGATGAGTCAAGTTAATTGAAATAATTTATGCCCATATTTATGTCTTTGACCGAGTATGAATTTGTGAAAATTTTAGTAACTAGGCAGTCAAAGACTTATTATAAATTTTTAACCTAAAAATGGCTAAAATTAGGTACTAGGATAAATCATTTCTCTGCTGGTGACAAATCATTGTAGAGTTAGGTGCCCCTTCTTCAACATTTTGTCCCCTTGAAAATGTAAAAAATATTGCATATGCCATCTAATGGGAAAAAATGCGGATCGCTTTCATTTCTTTTATTAAATATTAAAGTTTGAAAATAAGAAAAATCATATGATGAAGGCTGCGGCTATTCGGACCCGATATCAGAAGTGAGAGGTTGGGTTTATTAAAAAAATTTTTAAATATTATTGTAGGGTTTGTACGGCAAAATTTGGTATCAAATGAAAGATAATTGAATGGACTATATGTTTAGAAACCTAATTCTTCAGGCCGAAGCCAAAAAATTTAGATATTTTGAAATTCGTTCCCGCATACATTGAAAATGATGGGAGAAAGTGTAAATATTTACATTCTTTTTATAAAAAATGAGATAATCGTGAATATAGTTTAACTAAAATAAACTACCACAAATGACATCTAAATTGCAGTTAGTCTAATGGGACCTGGGTCCAAATAGGGGCGATGCATGTACGGATCCATTTAATTATTCAATTATCTTTCGATACTAAATTTTATCTTACAATCCCAACAATAATGTTTTAAACATTTTTTAATCCCAACCTCTCACTTCTATCTGGTAGCCTGGTCCGAGTGACAGCTCTCTCAAAAAGTCTCTGGCCTCGTTTTATGTTAATTTTAGTCATTTTTTTATATTTTTCTCATCTCATATTGACAATATTAATATTGTCTCAATTGGGGTTTAAGAGTTAACCCAAAATAATTCACACAAAAAATTCATAACTTTTTCTAACTTTAAAATCTTATTCAGCAACCATAAATTTGTTACAAGTCTCTTGATTATTCCCAGCCATATATAAATAACTAGTCTTAAATCTGTAATTTCATATAAATTTTTTTAAGTTAAAGTACTTCAGTTCATGTGAGAAGTACCTAACTACTTTTACTACTAACTACTACTGACTTTACTGACATACTGTTACTACTCAACTCAAGAGTCAAACTCAAAGACACACACGCTGCTACTAAAATTAAAATGTAGGCCTGCCTTATTAATTTCATTAAAAAAATTAGCCGAAATGCCAACTAAACGTATACATTAATTAGAGTTTTGCTAGGGATATAGGGCTATTAATTTGCGTTTAAGTCTGTCCTGCTGTACGCAAGAAACTCACACTCACAGCGTTTTCTTTTACTTTCTTTTCGGAGTTTCCGCGTTAGATGATATTCCGTATTTATAAAACGGTGAAGGAGCCTATCTTTAATTTAATTGTGCTCCTAAGTACAAGACCCAAGTACTTGTAATAAAGTTTACAGGTTTTTTATAATTAGGCCTATAAAAAAAATAACGGTAACAATCACTCTTAAATTTTATTTTAAAAATATGTTTCTTCTTTTACATCAATTCTCAAAAAAAGAGTTGTATTTTAAGCTTTGATATAGTGAGGCTTTTAAGTGTTTTATAGAATATGAGGAATCAAATTAAAACAATTAGGCCTAAATATGACAAACATTTTTTAGATCAATATCGTATTTTAAATGAATTTATTTTTACATTATTGGATTATGAATGCCTATTTCTTTCTCTGTTTTAAAGAGAGTTCAATTAGGGATGAACACATTTTGTTTCAGTTTTTGTCATATTTATGTTATAAAAATGATATTCATTTGCCATTTTGATTTTTTCTAAGTAATATTTAAGTGTGGATAGAGGCAAACAGCTATGAATATTTTGTCCTTGATTTGTTCCTTAATATTTTATGTGCTAGAAACTTCTAGTGTCCATTATATCATTGGTGTCTGTGACTGAGGTTCAAATAAGTTAGCTTCTGCTAGGTAGTGGAATTGTTTTTCTTCCTGTAGTTATTAAAAAGACAAAATGCTCAGTGTAAATTTCAAGCAGAAACTTACCATTGGCTAATTTGTGCATCTCAAAAGTCCATAAAATTTTAGTTTGATTTTTATTTTAAGCTATCTCTATTATCTCAATATTAATTATAAATTTGATCTCTGATAGGCTATATGTTACTGAACTGTTAATACCATGATTGCATTGCCATTTTCACTTTGCTTTAATTTATATATTCTGATGTCTTTTAATACATATACATCTGAATATACGAGAAACACATGTAGAAAATGACACGACACAACAATTTAGCTGATGAATCTATTTTTAATTTACATGTCTGTACACATAATGTGCAAACCATTCATTTTTTTTTAAAAGAACCATGACAAACACAAAAAAACTAATACCCTTTACAAAGAAGCACAAAACAATACAAAGAAGCACAAAACAAGTGAAAATAAATGCGTTATCATTTTTGTTAAGGTTCATGATTTGCAATTCATTTAAATTTCCAAAATTGATGATTCTGAGAAACAAAGGTAAAAGAAAAGAGAACTCACTGACACCAATACAAAACTTGAATTTCAAATGGTTGACAAAAAACCTTTGCACCCAAATAAACTAACGTGACTGGTGTTACAAGGTATAATTAGCAAAATACCAACAATTTTTTTTAAAGTAAGCTGTATTTTTCTCCTTTAGTGAAGTGATAAGCCCAGTTATACTAATAATTAATGGGTGCTTTATTTTTGTATATACATGGAGATTTTAGTAGACTAAAATGAAATATTGTTTTTCAATTTTTTTCTTAACAAAAAGTCACAGAGAACCTTTAATGTTTACAAGCAGAGAAATGTAATTATAATATAAAATTTCAAATTACTGTCAGAAGACTTCTATATAGACAATATTTTTCAACTGTTCGATAGTATCCTTTCAAATTGAGATTAGAGTACTTGTAAAAGCACATTTTTCATTTTTGGCGTCTTATAACTTATTTAGCTTTTTTCACCACTCATTTAACTTTGACGAGTAATCAATAATGTTCAAAGCATTATTTTTTTTAAATTTGAAGTAAACTTAAAAATTAAATTCATGAAGTATTGCTAAAAATATATAGTCTCTTGATGATTTTAATATTAATGAAAACAGAAATAAAATAAAAGGGTTAAATATTATAATGAAGTATCAGTGCAGTTGTGATTTGTTACAGCATCATTGGGAGACACATTGTTAATAAATATGTTCAATTATTTTGGAGCTATCAGAGTCTGAAAAAAACCCACTACATTAGAACTTAATGGGAACCTAGAAAAGCATCAGGTTTCTTAGTCTTCTGGTTTATTTATTTATTTATTTATTTATTTAGGCATTTTTATATAGCGCTTATCATAAAGCTCTAAGCGCTTTACAATTATTAAAACATGTAAACTAAGTAAATACAAATGAGACACTAGGATAGTAACTACTATTCTATAGAACTCAAGGTTTGGGACCATTAGTTTTATAAGAAAAAAAGTTGTACATTCTATGTGCTTCCCTATGATCCTGGGTGTAAAGCAGAAAGCACCCCAAGCACATCTTCAACAATTAGTGTTGCAAGCAAGTTAAGACTGGATAGGGATTTTTGATGTATACGATTTAAGAAACATAAATGATTCACTACTAAATGTTTATGCATTATTATGTGTGTGGTCGAGTTTAAATCCAAAATGATGTACAATATAACTGCTAATATAATTTAAATATAGATGAAATAGATTTGATTCAAGCACCCTTATTATTGCTTTGAATAATTGATGCTTTGGATGACTTTCAAAACAATTTTTAAATTCAAAATTAGTACAAGTAAAAAAGCTAAGTTTCCGAGTTAAAATGTGACCGGGTTAATTGATTTTTAGCAGTTTTCAATTGGTGTTTTCTTCATGAATGTGTCGCAATATTTTTAATTTTAAAAAAGCAACAAAGTATTTGAAGGCATTTACTTACCAAGTATAGTACATGTAATATAATTTATATAATCTCATTAATTTAATAGGCCTGGAATTTAAAATGAATGTTGCTTCTTACTGAAACAGCCAAAATATGGTGTTTTTTTGTTTTTTTCATATGTGGATGATTGCATTTTTAAAGATTATCAATTTGTGTGTTGGAAGCAAACAAAAAAGGTTGAAAACCGCTGTCTTAGATAATAAGAAATTTAAACTGAACACCATTTAAGAGGAAAAACAAGCAGATAAATATATTAAACATAATAAATTGTATTGCTAATGGAAATGAAAAGAAAATATAACTGTTCAGATCAAAATTTATTTATAAGCTGTTTATTTCTCTTGTTCCACAAATTATGAATTACTTTAACAATCGATTATGAAGATAAAAAGTTACTTCATTTTAAATATATTTCTTAAAAGATTTAATTTATTATTGTCTATTATTATTATTATTTTTCAGAAAAATTAAATTAATTGGTTTCTTCTATTTTACTGAATGAAATAAATATCTCTCCAACTCAAAGTGAATTTTAAAAAATTCTATTCATTTCAGCATTTTCTATGAGATATCCTTTTTCCAAAAGAATGGGATCCTATCTTTGTACAAACAAAAGAATGTGCAATAAATTAAAGCAAACTTGTTCAAAAAAGATTTCCTCTTTATTTAGAAGTTATCATTATTTATCTGAATATTATAAGTCTGATATTTAGACTTATAATACACTTTAAAAATAAATTAAATTTTAATAACTAAATAGTTGCTTACTTGGGGGGGAAGGGTGATGGTATACACAAATTCATGTTGATGTTACTTTACTTTTATTGTATTGGAAACAAAAATAATATTTATCAATGCATCTTATCTCCATGAGACAATTATACAGATTTAATAGTCATCTCCCCTGGTGACCACTTCTTTGCAGGTTGGCCTCAAAATGATGGTGTGCTCAAACTGGGCAGTGTAGGAGCCCTTCTGATCACAGAGTGGTGGATAGGGGTCAATGATACCAGCATCACAGAGATTTTTCAGGGCCATTAGGTACTTGCTTTGGTCAAGGCGGTCTAACCAACGGCGACAAAAAGCAAGCGTTCCAAAGTTTTGGTTAATGACATTCAGCAGTTGCTTTGATTTGGCCAACCTTTTGGAGATTTGTTAAGAAATAAATATTTTTGTTAAAATTTTATCAGTAACTTGAATCATAGAATAAAAAAATTTAAATTCCGCTACATGTCAATGTTATTTCATACAGTCTATAATTATCTGTAAATATTAATAAAGAAATAACTTAACAAATGATGTTCATTAACACAAATTAACTTTCATTGGTTGAAAAAAAGGTACTCTTTCTTTATTTATGTTTGGTTAAACTGTTAAGTTCTGTAATATAGCTATCTTGAAAGCTTAGTTTGCTTTTTAAATGTATTTTCTTGAGGTTGAAGTTTTTCTCATTGAAAAATGAAGAAAATAAATTGTGTTTTTAAAAGAACATTTACAAAGATATTTTTTTGTTACCTGAGAGGCACATGGCCAACTTCGAAGTTTTTCATATAATGTGACACCTCCATATCATCATGAACATGACCTTTACCAGTACTGCCAAAAGTCTCTATGGCATAAACTTCACCCTCCTAAGATTTTAAAAAAAAAAAATAATCAAATTCTCAAACTTATCAAGTACATAATTCCATAAGGTAGCCTTTGTATTTATTTTTAAATTCCACTGCATATTTAGTTAAAACAGATGTTTTCTAACTGTGAATAGAATCTGTTATATAATAAGACATTTAAATATTATTTTACAATAACAACTGAAGCGACTTACAATACATTAATAATTATTAATAGCTTTATTTTTTAAAATAAAAAATGTGTTCTTGCCAAATAATTTGCGTTGATCCTGAATGTAATATTAAAATTTAAAAAAAAAATTTCTCAGGTTAGAGTTCTCAAATATTAAATTTTAGTCCTGACATTCATAGATCATAGGGGGAAAACATAATTCAAAGCAGCATTCCTTTAAATATGATTTCTGTCTTTTCAGCTGTTGTCCAAGATGAAAAAGATAAATGAATTGTAGATTCAAAAATAAAAATCTTCACCAGAAATAATTTATTCCACGTACCTCCATTCTTGTGGCTTCTCCACCCTTTACAATGGGAACAGTCTTTCCACCATGGATTCTGTACTGACCAACTGAATGACCATTTAAATTTCTGATAGGCTTCACTAAATTGAAAGAATTGATATAGTAAATATTATAAAATATTGATTGGACATCATATACTTAACTTTTAAAAGCTCAATTACTAGCTTGAGTGCTTGATGATATGATCATTCTTTAAAAAAATTTCTCAACATCCTACTCAAATATTAACTAGCAGTGCTACTTCATGGCCTACAGCTTAGATGTGTTAGTATTACATTTTTTTGTAAAATATTCTTTCTTAATATTTATGATTTTTCTATTTATTTTCAGGGAACTGTTACCACTGTCCAAAATTCTCTTCACAAATGCCACTCAAAATAGCATAGCGTGTGATGCCAACTTTAAAATTGCCAAAGAGTAATATAACTTTACCTTGATTAATGAGACACAAACAATTAGTGTAAATAAGTATATATTAGCTTTAATTATCATACAACAAACTACAAATTCAAATTTTTTAGCTAATGCTTTCATCTGTATAATAAATAAAATTACAGTAAATTTCCCGTAATATATTTATATCCTAACTATTAAAAAATTTTAAATCAGAGGAAAAAAAAAAGAGAATGGGTACAAGTCCCTTACAAAAACAAAATCAGAAGAATGAAAAAAAAGTGTTTAGAATAACAATATAAAAACCAAACAGGAAAAGACATTGCAGCTATGAAAATTGGGAATTTGATTGATACTGTATCCCAGCAGTTCTCAGCCTGTGGGTTGCGACCCCTCTGGGGGTCGCACGACCCTTTCACAGGGATCGCCTAAGACCATTGGAAAACACATGTACTCAACAGTTATGAAGTAGCTACGAAAATAATTTTGTGGCTAGGGCTCGCCACAACATGAGGAACTGTATATAAGGGTCCCGGCATTGAGAAGGTTGAGAACCACTGCTGTATCATCTTTTTTATTAACTTATTCTCTATATATTATATAGATTCTATCAGGTATATTACTTACATGCAATATACTAGTTACTGTAACTGCAATGTCCGAAATCCCTTTTAGGTTACCGCAGTCAAACCCTCTTTAAATTGGTTAATTAAATTTACCTTGATAAGTTTTGCCATCAAGTTCCACTTCATAGGACTCCATCACCTCTTGAATCTCTTCCCCCACATCACACAGCCTGACATCAATTCCTGAAGCACGGATGCCAGCATTTGTAGCTTCTTTTACAGCCAATAATAACTGATCATACTTCGGGTTAAATGTCAATGTGAAGGCACAGTCAACAAGGTGACCTGAAGTGAGTTAGAGACAGAACCACCAAAAAGTTATTAAAGATTATATTTCATATACCGGGTATATATACACAACACTTTGAATGATAGGTTAAATTTTAAAAATTAATGTTTCATCCTGACAGAAATTATGTAGTCACAACATATTGTGATAATTATTTAATTATTAACAGTTGTGCGCTGTCATGGTTGACCACATCTAAAATAATAATGCTGATTACTGATAAGAACATATTCAACATTAAGTAGCTGTTAAATTATTGGACAATAAAATATATATGAAAATAAATAAAAACTGACAGAAACAATAATTAGGTGCTGTATAACAAACTATACCAGATGTAATGAAATGATGATACTTATGCACATGCATAGTGAATTGTATATTTCTTTTAGTTTATTTATGCTAAACAAAGTGAATATAGCATTGCAACTGTAGCTTAAAAAAATTTCATACATATGGCCATGAGAATTTTCACTTAGACTAGGGTCAGATAAAGGTTGAAAAATCTTGACTCTACTGTACATTCACTTCTTGTTCAGGATTCATATCACACTTTCTTCCTCACTTCATTTATTTATTTTTCAATAATGAGACTGAATTAGTGTTTTCAAACATTTTCTTATATCCATGCACAGTCAACATAAAGGTAGCTTCCTTTACATTATTTTAATAAATGTTTTAATAATAATAATAATAAAGTTTATTTGAAAATCACGCTTCATCCCCAAAGGCTCAAAGCGCGGTACAAAGTCAACCCTATTAAAAGAGAAAAGAAAAAATCTATATTATACCACATTGAAATACAAAACGCAACATTACAAAAAATATATACGAGAATACCCATTCTAAGTCTTTCATCTCTTGCAAACATAAACAACACAGGCCAATACACATCTAGGAAATAATAGCCAGCTGGAAAAGATGGTACACAACATCACCCCAACAGGTGTTTGCAAAATAGATGTGTTTTCAATTTTGTTTTGAAAGACTCCAGTGTCTGGCTGTTTCTGAGATTGTCAGGATGTGTGTTCCAAATTGTTAGGCCAGCAAATGTGAAAGTGCGCCTTCAATAAGTCTCCAAGCAAACAAGTGGTATCGAGAATTTGCCACTATCGGATGAGCGGAGTTGTCTAGTGGGTATATAAGTCGTCATGAGCGCTCTTAGATAGGACGGTGCCAGGTCATGCAAGTAGTGGTAGCACAGAGTTGCAATTTTGTACTCTATGTGAGCGTGGACCGCAGCCAATGCAACTCTCCGAGGGGTGTTTTAGCATGGTCAAATTTGCGGACATCAGCCTATTTTTTGCATCAAACGTTAAGAAAGGTCTGATATGACTAATTCTGCGTAGAAACATTCTTTGTTAGAAAATAATAATGAGTAAAAAAATATATAATACCATTAATATGGGTGCCAAAGTCAATTTTGCAGACATCATCATAATTTAAAACAGTTGTGTCACCAGCATTGGGAGTATAGTGGGCAGCACAGTGGTTCAGAGAACAACCAGTTGGAAAAGCTAGTCCAGCTTCCAGACCATTTTCTTTAATCAGTTTTCTTGCTGTATTTTCCAGCTCTTCACTGCAGTAATATATAGCACATTGATAAATTAAAAAAACAAACACATTTTTAAATTTATTTCTTAACTTGACACAAACTTTTTAAAAAAAATTACTAAAATTAAATATTAGTAACTATTAGTTGTACAAATTATTTTTGTAATTATAGATTTATTTTGATATTTTTAAATAACGTACCAAATATCAAACATGGTCATCCCAGGCTTAATTATTGATTTCATGTACTGCCTTGTCTGAAATAAATACAAATTGTGAAAATGAACAAAGCTAACATTAAAAATAACACCCCTCTTAAAACTCATTTTATTTCCTGAAATGTCCACATTAAATTTATGTTTTATATTTATTTATCTCGACCTCGGTTAACTCGCCAACCCTGTTATGTCGACGTTTTTTAAATTCTCTCTTTGTCTTAGCATTTTCTCCTTGGTTATGTCGATTCTTTTATGTCACCGAACCCTGATATCTCGAGCACAAAAAGCGGCCAAATTTGCCACTTAACCTCGGTTATCTTGGTCACAATGACCAATCGCCGACTTTTGAACTCGGCAAGAAGAAATAGCAAACAAGTAAACAAGTTTTTCATAATTCAAAATAATTATTTATTTCTCAAAATACAGGAGTTGTGTTTTAGAATAAACCTAGAAAGTAATTTAAATAAATATGTTTTAATTCGAGGTTTAAAAACACGGTAGAGTCCATATTATAAATAATCATAATTTGCTGTGTGCAAAACGTTGTCATGGGCAGTCATTCACGGTCACTTGCATAATGGCTATGCCGTGGTACTATTCAGAGTTTCATTCATAAGAGTTTGCCATGTGCAAAAGCTATTAAACCATTGGTCAGGGCAAGCTTTAATTAAAAAGTCATGTCCCAAAGTTGAAAGTTCCAAATAAGTAGTCCTTAAATAGTATTTTAATAATAAGAGGATGCGTTGCCTTATATAAACTATATTGTCAGTGCATAAGACACGATCAGCAGAATGAGGCCACAAAATGTGGAGGCTTCGTCCATAGTAGAAAATACAAAAAGAACTTGCACTTTAAAAATTCAAAGCTCAAAAAGTACTAACGTTAAAAAGTTGATTCTGGTTTCATTATCTTAAATTTGCTCTAAATAACTGGAATATAAAAAAAATTATTATTTTTTTTTTACTGAAGTACCTGCATTTATTAATGCACATCATGTACATGAAGTAATTTCAAGCACATGTTAATATATTGCCGCCATATTGGTTTTTGGTTATCTGGATCATCGGTTATCTCGACGCTTTTTGGCAAACCCCAAGGCCATCGACATAACCGGGTTCTACTGTAATACCTTAACACTTAATTTATAAAAAATTAAAATGACGCTTTTTGGCAAACTCCAAGGCCGTCGACAAAACCGGGTTCTACTGTAATACCTTGACACTTATTTTATAAAAAATTAAACCATTTAAATTTTGTTTGAAGCAATGTCTCAGAAGTAAAGTAATAATAACAATTTATCATTACCTGTCTATGTGCTTCAGCTGCCAATCGCATATCTTCATATAAGTGACTGTGTGACCTGTCCAACATTTTCTTTTCTTCATCAGTAATTCTATTTTTGGCTGTTCGGCTGCAATGATAATTAAATTTAATACTAATAAATATTTAATTGTTAGTAAATACTATTTTAATTTACTAACAATTAAAGATGAAAGGACATCCTTGAAATTATAAATTTTAAAATAAGTCTGCATTTTTTTTATCCAGTATGTCATGATAATTAAACTTTGATGCAAAGATTTTTTCTTCTTTTTATTTCAGCACTTTTAAGCAAATTTTGAATGGAATTGCTGAATAAATTTATAAGGGCTCATATACTTTTTCTGGTAAAGTGGGGAAATTATTTATGTTATTAAAATCACTTCAGTAAACCTACCCATCCTGATTTATTGGATACTCCAAAATTTCTCCTTCTGGATATTCCCCCTGATTGAAAAGATCTACAATTGGTACTGAAGGTGGCACTGTTTGCTGCTTGCCTACATTGTTGGCTGGATAAAGAAAGTACTCATATATAGTAATAATTAATCATAGGTATAATAGGTATAAAAGTAACTAAGATTTAAGATACCGGTGTAAAAATATTTTTACAGTTACTTGATGTTAAATGTATTTAAAAGAAGGTTAACAACATTCCCCCCCCCCCCCTTTTTTTTTTTACTCTTTTTTCTTAATATACACAATGTTTTTTTATAATAAACTAACAAAATTATACACTGAATTTGAACAAATTAATTTCGAACATTTAAAAAATTGATTTTACTGAACAAACTATTACCCTTTTTCTTTTTATTTCGCTTTTTCTTTTTCTTTCCATCAGCTTCTGAAGATTCATCTGGAGAATGTATCATGCATTCAAAATCATATTGTTAAAATACACATTTTAAAAATACCATTCCCATTAGCAAATTAAAATCAAATCCTATTTCAAAGAATTCAGCTGTTTATCCTCTAATTAACAGTTAAGACAAATGGTAGCTGATGATTTGTCTAACAGTAAAAATATAATTTTTAAATTATTATTATTAAAAGATCAGATTTAATTTCATACTAACAAAAAATTATACTACGTCATACCTTCTTGCTTCTCTGCTTGCTCTATGTTGACTGTATTGATTCCATTTACAATAAGCTCAATATTTCCATTGGGATTATTTTCCTCCCCTTTAACTTCTTCAGAACCATTAACTGTATCTATGAAGGAAAATAAATTATATTGGAAAATGAGTATTTATCACTTGCTGATTGAAAGCGGTCCAATCCAAAAGTTTTTTGGACCTGAATTTTAAAAATGTTTCCATAATATTACTCTTCCCTTTTTAAGATTTATTGGAATATATGAAAATAATGCATTTTAGAATGCAAGATAGTTATATAATACTGCATTTAGGAGTAATGTCAATTATCAAATGAAACTTTCCAAAGCAGTTTATGATTGGAGAAACATGTATTGGTCAGTTTTTTACTGTATAGTCTTCCTGGGCAAATAATTTATTTCCCACTAAGAGAAATGGGAGAGTTAGCCCCCAAAGTCAATAATCATATACTAAGTGTGCAAAGTCTAGATGTCTAGTTTGAACATAAACTTCAATTTTTCATTAATTTCAAACGTATAATTGGTTGGAAGACTGTGTGCTCTGTCAACAATTTTCAATCAAAACACAATTGTCAGAATGAGTCATCTCAATACAATAATCATGACATGTAGACATGTATAACATGTAGTCTGTAGTGGTTGTTATAGGAAATAGTGATACAGAAGAATGTATAAGTTGGCTAGCTGAACGTGGATTAGTCGCAATAACATTCACCTGTGCTACTTGTCAACAACCTACTAGGAGATGGAAGTACGGTCACTTCAGAAAGTCTGTTATTTATGGTTCTCTCTTCAAAAAGAGACAGCCCCCCCTGTGGACACTATGGCGTCTATGGTCATGGTTGCTGACAATTTATTTGTGTTGACTTTCGTACTATTTTATCAAAGTTTTATGATTAAATAAAGTTTATATGGAATGGAATGCCTAATTATTAATGATTAATTAATTAATGGTAAAAGTGCAGTTCAGGTGCGTATATTATTTCTTAGCGCATTTCGTATTTTATCATGTAAACTTACGTGTATTATGCATAAAAAGTATTTTAAAAGTAAAATATCATCTTTTTATTGGAACACAACAACAATTTAACAAATTTTACGAGATAAAAAAAAAGTACATTATCTTGAATCTTTCGTCGTTTACGGAGCCATTGATGTAAATCATGGATAACTCTTCTGTCTTTAAAGATATGTTATAAAAGTTGCCTATTTGGATGAATCTTGGTTAAAATAAATGTATTTATTTTATACTTTACTTTCAAATAAAACCGGATTTGCTCGGGATTGCATTCAGAAAAAAACGAACATCTGCTACGTCCTTTTAATTCACATTGCTATTAAGCGAAATATCAACAACAAAACAACACCACTATAGGTATAAAAAAAAAAATTAATTAATTTGTCTCCTATAAAACACCTTAAAATTAAATAATAAATAACATATGTAAACATTTTGTTTTTCCCGTTTTCCGATGGCACCCAGAAGGATCATGATGGGATCCCGATCCCGATGGGATCCAGATTCCGGTAGAATACTGGTCATGGTGGGATTCCGATGCCGGTAAGATACCGATCCCGGTGAAATCCCGTTTCCGGTGGTATCCCAAACTAAATGAGATCTCAATCCGGTGGGATCCCATTTCCGGTGAGATCCCGATCCCGGTGGGATCCCTTTTCCGGTGAGATCCCGATCCCGGTGAGATTCCGATCCCGATAGGATCTTGATCCTAGTGAGATCCTGATGCCGGTGAGATCCCGATCCAGTGGGTTCCAGATCCCAGTGAGATACCGGTTACAGTGAGTTCCCGTTTCCGGTGAGATCCAGATCCCGGTAATTATAAGGAACTCACATACTTGACATATGTAGCCAGTTTACAAGCCACATGGCAATGGTTACGAGCGCCTTACGAGAAATTCCATGGTTGTATTAACATTATGTGTTGTCTCACAAAGTGCGCGTATAAACCAAATGCTAAAAATTTCCGTTGGATAAACATTCTTGGTCGTCCTGCCATTTTTAACAAAATGATGACACTAACAGCAATACCGCAAAACGAGTCCGTCTTATTACTAATCACTAGCCCTCACCCTCACTTTACTCAGCGCAAATCAGTCACCAATTAATAAGCGCATTTGCATACGAAAAAAGAGGAGGGGTACTCAAATTAGAGCTGACCAATCACGGACAGCGTATTAGCAGCCTTCAGGATGAGACTATCAAAATGACCCCACGCTATCATCCCGATTTCCCCCATTTGTGCAACGTCACAAATATATTTTTTTTAAAGTGGACACGTGATCACACATTGGCACGTATTCGTGCACCCCCCCCTTTTCTTTTTTCAGCTTCCCTCCAGGCCCAGGACAATGATGACGTGTGTGTCCACTGCCTTAGTCAGTGATCCACTTATAATCTCCCCCCCCCCCCCCACCCGACTTCAAAGGACAACCCCTATATTCCAAGCCCTCTGCGAGGATAAAAAAGAGGGGGGGGGGGGCTTGTGCATAATGAAAAATCTAGTATTTCATTCTTTTTTGTGAACATGCTTACAGTTTGAAAATTTCGTTTAGCATACTAACTTATAGGTGGCTAAAAATCTGGCATAGGGTGAAATAAAAATACAAAAAAATGGGGCTATGTCACTTTGGTTGGGGGATGGTTAAAGACTCTTTAGAAGTAAAATAAAAAGAAAAGATGCGACTTATAGTTATAGACTTATAATTCAGAATTAGTTAACTATAACTGCCTGTATTTAATTATTAAAGAATACACGTAAGTTTACATGATAAAAAAATTTTAAAATACGAAATGCGTTAAGAAATAATATACGCACCTGAAGTGCACTTTTACCTTAATTAATTACAATATTTGCTTTGGATTTACTTTTGGGCATTTATTATTAATTTATTAATTGTATTTATTCAATAAAATAAAATATTGGAAAATACAAATTACAAACTAACTATTTTTCTTCTTTTTCCGCTTCTTTTTTTTCTTTGCTGTTTCTCCGTTTTCATTTTGTTCCATTGCATCTTCTATTGTTTCTAATTCTGCTTGGAATTCATTGCTTTCGTTTGCTGATTCCTTACACGGATCTGTCTTGACAGCCGCCATCTTTAACCTTATAATAAGTCAGACCTCAGCAAGCTTATTTTTTTTCTTGTACATGAAATAATTAAAAATTATTTCATATTAAAAAAATAAAATTTTGAACGAATTCTTGATATTATAAATTTAATTTTTAATGCTTAGGCAGTTTATAAAAGCTTTCTTTAGATAATGTTCTAATAATTACATATAAGTATTTATTTGTTTTGTTCTAAAAATTCGTTTTTGTTTGTTTAGTCATGTGATTTCCGTAGCCCCACCCCCCACAGAATTTTAACAAAAATAAATGAGTGGCACAATGCATTCACCAGGACTCCAATGAAACATAAAAGGATTTTCTTTTAGATTCAGCCAAGTCTCGGGGTCTTAATTATCACTACTTTTCAGTGTTAGTCACAATATATTTACATAATTTTATAACGAAGGCTACAGTAGTAGCCTACAGCACTTACAGAGGGCCTGCTGAGCCTTCTCTTATTATTTTTATTAGCAAACCCGAGCCGGGGTAGTGAAACTGGCAGACTTAAAACTTTAACTTTTGACTCGCTTCCACTTGTTACTCACTCAGACTAACTGTTCCTAAATTATTTAGACATTACAGTTGAACCGGCTAAAACCGAGGACGGCTGCCACGGCGTCTTTTGTGTCTTTATTATAGTTGCAGTGATTTAGGGTTTAGGTTAGGTTTAGGGATCCATTTAGGGTTCAGGTTAGGCAGGGATCGATTTAGGGATGCATAATTTGAGAAATTCGATAAAAAAGTGGCAGGCGTCCCCATTTTTAACCGAACCCGCTTATCTCAACCTTAGTTAACTCGCCAACCCGGTGGTTATGTCAACAATTTTGAAGTTAAGTTTAAGTAATGAAGTGGAACTGCAAAATTCTCTCTTTGATTTTCTCCTATGTCATGTCACAGATCACTGATATCTCGAACACAAAAGTTGGCCAAATTTGCCACCTAACCTCGGTTATCTTGGTCTCCATGACCAATTGCCGACTTTTGAACTCCGCAACAAGAAATAGCTAGCAACAAATAAACAAGTTTTTCATAATTAAAAATTATTATTTATTTCTCAAAATACAGGACTTGTGTTTTAGAATAAACCTAGAAGCAATTTAAATAAATATGTTTTAATTCACTAGAGTCCATATTATAAATTATCATAATTTGCTGTGTGCAAAACATTGTCATGGACAGCCATTCACGGTCACTTGCATAATAGCTATGCCGTGGAACTACGTCATAGTTTCATTCATAAGAGTTTGCCATGTGCAAAAACTATTAAACCATTGGCTTTAATTTTAATTAAATAGTTATGTGCCAAAGTTGAAAGTTCAAAATAAGTAGTCCCTAAATAGTATTTTAGTAATAAGGGGATGCGTTGCCTTATATAAACTATATATTCGTTGCGCAAGACACGATTAACAGAATGAGGTCACAAAATATGGAGGTTCGTACATAATAGAAAATACCAAACAAACTCGCACTTTAAAAATTCAAAGCTCGAAAAGTACTAAAGTTAAAAAGTTGATTCTGTTTCATTATCTTAAATTTGCTCTAAATAATTGGAAATTAAAAAATATTGGCTATTTCAGATTTAGCGGCCCACGACGACTTTGTTTTTTTTTACTGAAGTACCTGCATTTATTAATGCACATCATGTATATAAAGAAATTTCAAGCACATGTTAATATATTGCTGCCATATTGGTTTTCGGTTATCTCAGTCATCTGTTATCTCGACGCTTTTTGGCAAACCCTGAGGCTGTCGACATAACCGGGTTCTACTGTATTTGAAAAAAATTATTTAATATTAATATTTTTAATTGGCTTAGGGGTGCTATTAATAATTAGTATTAGTCTATTTAACTTCTTATTAGTATTAGACCTTCTTATTGAATTGAAATGGAAAAGTTTGATTGTACTTTTAGTAATTGCAGGAGTAGATTTATTACAATTGCAGTCAATTCAATAGTAAATCAACTCCATGCTTCTTTTTATGGTATAATTATTGGTTAAATTACCAGACTTGAGTGTCTTTTGTTAGAAAATTGTGTTCTTCCAGTTTGAAGTGATATTTAAACTGTTCTTCTTTTATTGATAAGATAAAAAAAATTGAATTGATCCTAATAAATTGAAATTTGTAATTTGTACATAATCATTCAACATATAAATAAAAGACCAAATTTTTAAAATGGGAACATTTAAACAATTTAATGTATGAAAAGAAAACAGAGTTTGAGTTGATGCATAGTTCTCCCCCAAGCTAACAAGGAAGTTCTTTAAAATATTTCCACAAATACGATAACGAAACATGAACTCACTCAAATATGCAGGGAAAAGATGGCGGCTTGTGCCAAACTGCCTTTGCAGTTTTCAATATTCTGCATGTGGACACCAGGATCATTTGGATTGACAAAATTTTGTTGATGGACCACAGTGGAGTGTTTGTAGATTCTGTGTCTGATCTGGGTAGGCATAAAGCGCCCATCCATC
The DNA here is from genome assembly GCA_964033795.1 of Lymnaea stagnalis. NCBI lineage: Eukaryota > Metazoa > Mollusca > Gastropoda > Lymnaeidae > Lymnaea > Lymnaea stagnalis. The sequence goes on along the minus strand of CAXITT010000003.1, from coordinate 2,011,186 downwards.
TGATACAATTTGTGAGCCTGTAAGAATATACCGGTATATCTCTTATGCACTCTTTTAATGTGATCACTTGTCGGTCTGGCACTTAAACAAGAAACCAGTGCCCACTCTATCTTTCTATGCCATGAAAATCTAGTCACCCTCTCTCAGATGTACTATTAACAGACTTCAATAAAAGAATAACAGTTTATAGCACGTCATATTATTTAATTTTAGAAGACAACAAGTCATTACGAAAGTTAAAGAAACGGTGGTTAATTTATGTATGGCGGCCCACTTTGAGTTTGAGTTTCTTTGTAGAATTTTCTTCCTTTTTTTTATTCTTGGATTGTTTCTAGAGTTAAATTTTCTTTTTTTTAAATATAAACACGCTGATGGAATGTTTTAAATTAATATTTCATTGGGGGTTAGCTTTAATGTATAAATTTTCAGGGATTCTGAAAAATGGGTGTTGGTTTTTCTGACACCTTTTGGATTTTGTTTTAGTTGAACCTGCACTAGAGTTTGTAAAAGTGTATTCTATAAACTGTTGTAAGTTGGGCTTTCTATATTTAAATATTTTTAAAATAATTTTAATTTTTTAATTCAAATCTACGATTTTCTCAAGCACAGTACAGTGTGAAACTGTAGCACACAAACTTTTAGAGTTCAAGTTAGGCGTTAGGTCATAGATTTTAGGTTTTAAAATTTACAGTTAAATTAGGAGGGGGACTAAATTTACCCTTAAAGTTACACTAAAGTTAAGGGGGAATTACATTTGAGAAGTATATTTTAGGAATGAAGGTATATAAAAAAAATTTATTTAATTAAATTTTAATGTTTTGTTATTAATTTCGTTTCTCTCCGTAAGTAGCTAAAACAGCACATTCTCTCTCCATTTACCCTCCCAATTTTAACAGACAATTTTGCACTACTTTTTTTTTTTACACCTGCCATCATGGCAACCAAGATGACGGCTGTGGGAAATGAGTGGCTCGCCAAACTTAAATTTACTGAAACGGTTATTCAAGACCTGTTATTTGCTTATGGCTGCGCACTAAATGTAAGCTCAGAATTAAAAATGCAGCAAATAATTGATCGCTTTGCTAATACCTGTGACCACAACGGCCTCATCATCAATACGAAAAAAACAGACCATGCACCATTCACCTCCAGGAAAAGCTTCAGAAGATTCTAACATATCAGTGAAGGAGCAGATTCTCCAAGCAGTCGAAAAATTCACATTTTGGGCAGCACCTTCTCCAGATCAGTTACAATAGATGATGAAATCAACAACTGAATTTCCTAAGCAAATGTTGCATTCAGAAGGCTCTGCAAGAGTTTCTGGGAGCAAACACGTCTCAAGCCAGTTGGGCAAGGCATGTTGCGAGAATGCCAGACAGCAGACTTCCCAAACAACTAATGTACGGTGAAAATTCCAGAGGGAGTAGGATGTGGGGAATGGGCAAATAGTGAATCCTGCCTTCAGTCTGGGACCCATTTACCCAGAAGAGCATTGACAGGTTGGAGGCGGTCCAGCGACGAGCAGCACGCTTTGTCCTAAGCCGCTACAGGAATACCTCTAGTGTTGGCAGCATACTGGAAACACTAGGCTGGTCACCATTGGAGAAACGACTACGACAATCCAGGCTCTCCATGATGTACATGATAAATAATGGGCTGGTCCACTGTTCCAGTATTAAACAGAAACTCGTCCCTCTCCCCCATAGACAGCGACGAGGCCATGACAGGCAATTCAGACTCATACCAGCAAGAAGCCAGTATAGGAGCTGCTCATTCCTGCCCAAGACAATCAGGGACTGGAACAATCTTTCAAAAGGAACGGTTGAGGCGACAACACTAGACACATGTGTGTCTATTGCCTCAAGCCTTCAAACCCCTAGTGCATGATTCCCTCACAAAGTGGCACTGGAAATCTGTGAAATTTCCCCATCAACACCAGGAACAGAAACATTGCAAATCCCATCTACATGCATAGGAGCCAAAATGATCAATAAATTGATTGTGGGCCCTTAAGATATAGAAGAAGAAGAAGCTCAGGGGTTTCCTCATCTATCAAGGCTCATGTTGTTAGGCAACAGGGCTGTTTTTAAAATAATGTGCGTATGGGACAAACACAATCTGTTTCTTTTTATTTTAACTTTTAAGATTTACATATCTTTGCTTAGGTATGGGGTAAGGAATATGGCCTAAGCCTAATGCTAATTATCTTCTTTTTTTTTGGCTCTGGGGACACTGGAGAATTTTGTTAATGTAAATTTATTACACTCCTTTATTAAAAAATAAAAAATTGACTCTCGCATTAAATAATTTGGATCCCATCATTGAATACAACTACAATGGCTATTATAATTATATTACCGGTATTTAATTGAGATGTAGGCCTAATCCGGGGGAAATACAAATATGATTCAACAAAGACACAATGTTCAATAGGCCCTAAACATAAGTAAAGTTATCTATATATATAATTCGCCAGAAACTAAGGCACAACAAGACAAAGACGACCACGCAGGCTATATTTAGATACGCCAGAGCAAGCAAGACGCAGGCCAGCTCTCCCTTCCCTTGCCTGCCCATTGTTGGTCTCGAGACATGCGCACTGCGGCGGAGCTACCGCCCGCCCCCCCCCCTGCACCACCCTCGCTTGCCAGCCATGCGCACACACCAACAAGCTTGCGGCGTCTGCTAAGTCACGGGTCGGCTATATTTATATAGTTCATGGGCGTGAAATAAAAAGTGTGCAGTGACGTATCATGAAGGGGCGAGGGGGGGGGGAGCTAAATTGGCACTCTTATTCTTAAATGTGCGTAACTTGAGTTCACGTTTTTGTCAAGTAACTTTCGTAGATGGGAAGTTCATGCATTGCTGTTTGTACCTAGTGGTCTTAAGCCTAATACAGGCAATTCAAAGCTCTTTAATTCTTTGAAGGTATAGATAGATTCAGCACTTAGTTTTTTTTTACGAATGGCGGTTAAAAAAGCCCCCCCTGTTGGTCGCAGAAAATATTTTTGTAGCAGATATAATTTATATTTTTAAGTGCCCTTCAAAATGGCATGTATATTTATTAATAATTATGTTACCGGTAAGAAACTTCATTTAAAAAAAAAAAATTTATCTTAAAAAATGAATATGTTCTGATAACTTAAAGATGGGTAAAAAATTATTCAACCTGCATACCAATTGTGTTTAGAAAGATCAAATAAATTTATATTAGTTGTAATTAGAGATTTAGATCACATAATCTTAAAATTTATTTACAAGGGAACAGATGACAATAATGGGCAGTCAGGGCTTTAATGTCCCAACAATCCCACCAGATTTACGACGAGAAGAGACAATTCACCAAATAGCTGACGCACTAGAGTATTTGGATAAGGTACAAAGTTGATCCCAAAAGATACAAGCTATTTTGTGTTTAGTCAGTTACTTCTAATTTAAGTTTTAAAATAAAAATTTCTGACATCACATTTCATAATATTTCAAGCCAAAAGTATTTTGCGCTTAAAATTAAAAAGTTATTGTTCAACTAATATCAAGACACCAATTGACAATATTCTATGCTTTATCTTCAGTATAATTCAAAAATTAAATATTTAAAATTAATTATTATCTTTATGAGTCTGATAGTTATTCAGTTATTACGGTTATTTTTAAAATCTGTTAAGAATTTCCAAATTAACCTTCTGAGTCGTTTTTTTTTCTCAATGCATTTAACTCATTCAAAATTATATTTTAGGTTGCCAATGACGTTTTTGCCCGTATAGGAAAGCGGGTAGCAGAAAATAAAACTCATCTTCAAAAGATCAATGACCGTGTCAATCTTGCCTCGGCAAGGGTTGACAAGCTTAAGGGAAGTAACAAAGCAACAAAAGTATTTGCTAGTGCCAAGTACCCTGCTGAAGATAAGTTAGAACCTTTCAAAACATCATTTACAAACACAGATGGACTCCGTGAAATTAAGCGTTCTCATTACAAGGTACGGTACATATAAAATTCATAAATGAAAAATAACTAATTCAGTCAACAACTAATTAATAAAGATGTTTTACTTTTTATTACATTTATACATTACTAAGGTGTTATTTTAAATATTTCTTGTTTTGTGTATGAAACTTCCACAGATAAAGAATTTTTCCATTTAAACCAATTCAAAAATTGATTTCCCATCTGAGAATTAAATTGTTTTGTTTTTTTTAAAAACAGGTTCAAGAAAAGCATGCACCTGTTGATGAAAGAGTCTTACGAGAGAAACTCCAGTTTTACAATGTACACCTTAGTACTAGAGCAAAGAGAGAGCCAAGTAACCAAGGTGAAGGCTTGGGTGGCCTTCCCAAAAATATTCCATCAGTCAGTTCATTACTACTGTTCAATACAACTGAAAATCCGTAAGTTGATCCCGGAATAAAAATGATTTCATAATATTTACTTTAAATCGCAAGAGACCATAGACCCACAACTTGAAGGCATCTTAATTTACAGTGAGATTCAATAAAAATGTACATAATTCCCAAAAATATATTAATTTTCATAAAATAATTGTAGTTTTTCTCACTGCTATTTCACTTATTATAGCTCTGATTGTAGTGGTCCTGCCAGCTGAACAAGTTTATAAATAAGCTGAACATTTCTTTGTAGACCTTTATCTGCTGTAATTTATGTATAGATGGTTTTAAATATTTGAATGCCTTTGAATTTGGATAATAAATTATCAATTTAAAAGAATAAAAACTGACACACCCCAGTAATGTGTGTGGTTTAAGCTCTTCTTTTAGGCATAATTTCTTAATTTTTATGCTTGTTCTTCTCATTTGAAACCTAAAAATAAAAATAATTACCATTAAGATAATGATGTTCTTATGCATTTTTTGCATGATGATTGTTTTTAAATTTCACTGCATCCTTATTTGTCTATTTGGATGATTCTACAATTTTAAGACCTTCCCGAAACCTTTTCTCCAGCATGCACGATGAAGGATTCGCTGGGGAAGTGTGAAATTTTTATTTAAAATTTATTATCATGATTAACTATTCTTAAATCTTGATTCTAATTATTAAACCTGTACCTTTTTTTATCAACCAGATATAAAAAGTATGTTATCCTGGATCCACTTGGTGTGGTGACAAAGACCAGGTCAGCTATTGAAGAGGAAGTTGGTGCTATGGCAGAGGCACCATCAACAATTGTCCACAATGAGGAAATGTACAGAGTGACAGCTGATAATTTCCTATACATGCCAGAGCTTGGATCTGTACCTGAAATTGCAGTACCAGATCTTTTACCCAATTTGCCAGGTAAGAGTTTTTTTATTTTCTTTCAAAATTTGCTATAAAAAAATGAGTAGGGGAAAATATTACATTTTTAAGACATAATCTTAATACTTTTATAAAATGTACATATACATATATATAATTCTGGAATACTACTCTTTTTTTTTTTTTTTTTTTTTAATTTTTTGTTTTTGTTAAAAACAGAAAGTTTCAAAAAAAAATGAAATTAATTTTTTTTTTTAATACTTTTATAAAATGTACATATACATATATATAATTCTGGAATATTTTTTTTTTTTTTTTTTTTTGTAACTGCTAGTCTCTGATAAAGACAGAACGTTTCAAAAAAAAAATGTAATTAATTTTTTTTACCATGTATTAGGTGTGGCTGATGATCTTGCATTTAGCGGTGACCAAGGACCTTCCATTGCCCCTTCAGTTATGGGCTCAAACATGCCTGAACTTCCTTCCGTGGGTCCAGAACAAGAAGCTTTGCCTATGGGACCAACACCAGGTGCTCCACCACCTCCACCCCCAACAACAGGACCACCTTTAGATGCACCTCCTCCTCCCCCACCTCCTGCAAGTATGCCACCACCACCCCCACCACCACCAGATGTACCTTTGCCTCCCCCAGGACCTCCACCGCCAGCTCCCGAAAATGCTCCTAAAGATGTTGTTCAGCCATCAACCGGGCGCCAAAGTTTATTAGAGTCTATCGTCAAGGCTGGGGGTGCTGCTGGCGCTGGTCTTAAATCAGCCAAAGACAGGAAGCACAGCAACAAGAAGAAAAAACAAGAAGAGAAAGAGCAAGGAGCAACAGCTAAAAGCAGCGGAGGGGGAGGTGGTGGAGACCTCATGAGTGATTTGTTTTCTAGAATTTCAATGAGAAGGAAAGGGATCTCTGGCACAAATAAAGCTGGAGAGAAATCAGAACCTGCTGCACCTGTGAGTGGAGGGGCATCATCGGCCATGGAGAAAATATCTTCTATGATACCACCACCACCAAAAAATAGTAGCACACCTCAGACGGCCAATAGTGACGAAGATTGGGACTAACATGTTCTCAACACTAATACAAATAATAAAACTATAAGGTTTATATAGACATGACTTTAATTTAAAGACAAACATGCATTGTTTTGAGGAAAAATAAGTTTTGGCTATTGCCCTTGACCCCATGAAAATAAAAAATGATGTTGTCATCAGGGTTAATCTGAGTAGCTTCTTCTAAATAGAAGAGAAAATGGGGGAGGGGGGGGGCATTAAATTGTTGCTCATTTGTTAATATTTACTGTGATAAAGTACTACTATTTTATGTGTGGGTTTTTTTTCTTCCATTTTTTTAATACTGTATGATTCCACAAGCATTTTATTCCTGTTAAAACTTGTTTCTGTAAGAAAATTTGATATCTTACTCAAAATAAAATTGTGGTCATGCAATATTTATTTAGATGATAAAAATATGTTAATTTCTGATCTAATCTCCTATTTTAGATATAAAATTATTTATAATTTAATTTGAGAGTAAACTTTGCAAAAATGGGATTGCTTTAGGTGAAAGAATGAGTGGAAAAGTGTATGTATTAATTTTGAATGAGCCTATTTTATTTAAGAATGAATACTTTCAGATTGTTTTTCTTCTATTTAACTGGTTACAATGTTACTCATAATATAACTATCAGTGCTACATTACATTTTACAATTTTATCACTTAAAGAAAGTCTCTCCTCAGACATATTCCAATGTTTATGTCAATATATTATGCATATACCAGCAGACATGATAAGAAAAGAAATAAAATAATTGTATACTGTACAAGTGTTGCGAAAAAAAGCTATAAAAACATTATACATTATAAAATTCTTGTCTTTAATTTCAATATTGTTAAGATAATTAAGGGTTTGTTAAGTTTACAATTAGTGTTTCTTTAATTTTACGGGGGGGGGGGGGGGGGG
>CAXITT010000003.1:1981372-2003932 GCA_964033795.1 Lymnaea stagnalis | reverse complement strand
TTTCTGTTGTGGGGTCCAGTGCCAGCATGAAAATGTGTCAATTATTTTAAATTATATGAATGACAAAAGAGAATAAAGAAATTAACATACTTTATAAAAATACAGCTCTATTTTTTTAAAGTTCACAGATATCTCTTTTATTTCTGTGAATGTGATAGAATTTACATCTATTATCATCTATGTTTAAAAATGTGGCCTTTTTATTGAATAACTTGTGAATACTATCTGGGGCTAAGTAATTAAACGCTATATTAACGACATTGCTTCATATAAAAAGACATTTTCAAGCTTAGAAAATGGGTTTCTAGTTTTAATTAAAGTAAAAGAATTTCTGGCTTAAGATGAGATGTGTAACATTCGTAAAACATTTTCGGTTTTAATGAATTTGTAATAGGTTCGTTCGGGTTGGTTTGTACTCTATGGCGTTTGGGTTTGGTCGTCAGTAGGGTTGGGTCAGCAGAGTTCGAGTTTGGTTCGATTCCCATCTCTACTTGGAAGCCGTGTCAGAAGAGATGCGACACGTGGGGAAGGATAAAGAATAATTGTGCATTGTTCTGCGCAAATGCAAATTTGACCATGCTAAAACACTTCTGAGAGAGCTGCATTGGCTGCTGCTCCGCGCTCGCATAGAGTTCAAAATTGCAACTCTGTGCTACCGCTGCTTGCATGACCTGGCACCATCCTATCTCAAAGCACTCATGACGCCTTATTTACCGATTATCCGATAGTGGCAAACTCTGGATACCGCATGTCCGCCTTGAGACCTACGGAAGGAGCACTTTCGCTTTTGCTGGCCCAAGAATCTGGAACGCCCTTCCCTTCCTCTCAGAAACAGCCAGACACTGCACTCTTTCAAAACCAAGTTGAAAACACATCTTTTTTGCACTCACCTGTTGTGGTGATGTAGTCTACCTCCTAGTTTCCAGCTTGCTCATATTCCTCGATATAGATTTTTTATTGTCGCGTTTTGTATTTTATTTGTGGAAAACATATATGGGGTTGACTTTGTATACTCCGCTTTGAGCCTTAATTAGGGATGAAGCGTGTTTTTTAAATGATCTTTATTATTATTATTATTATATTTTTCTGTAGTAGCGCTTTAGGCATGTACCACAGTTATTTATGGGTGGTCCAGTTACTGGCCTTAATATAATTTGAACTGCTCCTTGATATTTTCTTATGTCTAGTACGTCTGATCCATGCCTCCGATCGAATTTGGTTATGAATGATTCCATCTGGTGAGTTCCAAGTAACTTTATTTTTGTATTGGAAACTTGGTGCTGCTGTCATTCCTTTTCCTGAAGTAAAGTCTATGAGTCGCATCCCCATGTCACTGGATTCTTCATGTAGTTGTCTTAAGTTGTCATCAACACTTTTTCTTTCCTTACTTTGGCTTTAAAGTCGCCAATCACTATCTTGATATGTCGTGGTGCCTCATCATTGACCTTTTCCAGCGTCACATAAATGTATTCTTTTATCTGACCTGTATCTTTGGTGGGAACATCAAATATTATGTTAAACATTTTCCCTTACAACACCAACAAAGAACGCAATCTTTCATTCTCTTGTTTAAGACCTATGACTGCTGTTGTTAGCTTTGGTTACAACCGTCTGGCGAGCTGCCCTTACATCTCTCTAGGCAGCTGTCTTTATTTTCGGGTAAGGTTCCCTAGGCTTTGTGGGTCCCTCCGCATCCGACAAGGCAATAGGCTCTGGCTTGGTCTGCCCAGGTATTTGTTTCCCCGGTACCTGCCACATCGTGTGGGCTTTCCCCTATCCTCCACCCGGGGGGGAGGGGGGCTCTTGATGGAAGATACGTATCTGCACGAGAGGCTACTGAATTCTGTTGCAAACAATCCGTAGGTGGTAGTGAAGTGTGAAGGGGTAGTCCCCCCCCCCCGGTCGGAAACTTTTTCTTCATATGGAGGGGTGGCATTTTAGGCCAACTGCAGAGGTTGTTTCAGGCAAGGGGGTGGCAAAATGCTAGGCAGGCCTACTGGTATAGATTACTTTGGGGGTGTCCATTAATTACGTCAACAAAATAGGGGGGGGGGGGGTGGGTGGTGGAAATATTTGACAGTTGTTGACGAGGGGGGGGGAGGGGAGTTTAGATTAGTTGACGTCAACAATCTTGTTTTCTTAATTAAAATTTTAATCTAAAAAATTGACTTGTTAAATTATTTTTAAAAATTAATAAATGTAAATGAGTGTCAAGGGTTATATAATTTTTAGGCTTTAACAATATACAATTTATTTACGTGTGTCTGCGCACTGGTGCAGATGGCTGGTCAAAATGTTAGCACGTTTGTTAGTGCAAGAGAAGTCAAAATTTGGCCCCTCTTCACAGGTAGATTGTGTTGCATGTATGCGACAAGGTTCAAGTGCAGTCAAGATAAATGATATTGATCGAGTAGAAATAAGATATAATAAAAATGTAGCTGTTTACGGATTTTTTGCGTGTGCTGTTTTGTCTAAATTTAATGCTAGATTTGCTCTCTATATTTCTTTGGTGCCCCCTTTCCCCTGATGCCCTAAGCACGTGTTTATATTTCTTAATCATACTGAAAGGCTAATCCGGCCCTGGGTGTAGGCATGTGTAGGCATTATCATATGATATGACAGGCTCCTACGAGCTCTCGAAATGGGCTTCTTCTTCTTCTATATCTTAAGGGCCCACGATCAATTTATTGATCATTTTGGCTCCTATGCATGTAGATGGGACCTGTGTTCTTTTGAACACTGCGTGGTAAATACATGTTGTAAAGTTTTTAATAATTAATACGTTGTTGTTTTTAAAAGTCAAGATCACGTTTCATCCTACAACTCGTATTATACTCGTTTATAGTTGGAGCTATAATTTAGTATAATATAACTTCATATAACTTATTTAATCATGGTGACCCCCTTTCCCCATTTTGTTCCTGGGTCCGTAAAGTATGTCTTAAATGGAATGATTTCATGGGGAAAATTGTCGGACCATTCTTGAACATTTGATGTAATGTTAATTTGCGAAAAGGTTACAATATGAGTAACAACCTCATTTTGTAGGTAAGATCAAAATTTCCAAGTGACGCTAAGTAAAGGTCGATAATCGAATGTCATTGCTATGCCAGATTGAAGTGACTAAAATGTTATTTTATTATCACTCAAAGTTGGAAGCATAAATATTTAAGTTTAATACAGAAACATAATTTTATTATTTAAACTCTAACGCGTGTGCAATAAGCATAGATAAACGCACTTTGCCTTTTAATCGTCCAATAACTGTAAATTAAATATTTTGTTTAGATATTTTCTTCGAAAGCAAAAGACTGGCCATGTTGAAATCGGGAGCAACTAACAAAACAACTACCTTCCCAAAATTTGGTTATTTTTTCAGCCGAATTTCCTTTATTGAAGTTGTATATTGTACCAAAAGCATACTGTATAGTTGACATATAAAAACCAGAATAAAAGCACTTTCTTCTGCAGGTATTGACTTTTGAAGTTATTTCATTCAGCCCCCACTTGTTTAAAACTGTAAAATACCACTGACCACTGTTGTTGATGATTGAGACCGACTCTCCTTGCCTTAAACTGCTGGCTTTGACATGAAACAGTATGTGGGCATGGTCACTTTCGAACATTTCGTTTTAATCATTATCAACACGTGGAACAGATATACCTTAGATGAGACATAGTGCTAAGAGAGAGGGGGGGGGGGTGGTTTTTTATTTTCCTGTCAATAGCCCAACTGACTAAGAATACTAAGATTGAAGTGTCTTTTATTTTATTTAATAGGCAGCTAGGCTAAAAACTGCTCCTGCAAAAAAAAAAAACACTACTCACCATTTCTTTCCACACAGTCAGTATTTCAAATTTAAATAAATGCAACAATTTCTATATCAATTTAAAAGAAAAGTTTGGGTGAAACTTTGGGTCAGAAATCATTAGAAATAATTGTTGCTAATTAGTGTTTGTTCAGGTCTTACCCATTTGCTGCGGGCAGTTACAGGGAGTAGTCTGTGTACTTACAGGCTTTACTTTATGGTTAAGGTGGAAATTTTTTGAGGTGTGATCCATTTGTACAGGGTATAAGAAAACATTTGTAAGAAAGGAAGTAAACATTTTCTATTTAATTATCAATAAGATTAAAAGTGGAGAATGATATTCTACACATGAAGGCACTTTTGTTAAAGACTCTCTTTTTTAATATCGGTAAACTAAAGTATTACTGTCATCTTTTTTTCATGCTACTGATCCCAAATTTATCTGCACATATTAACAATCAACTTACATATTTTTTCAATTATTTGTAGATTGAATATCATCTTCTTGTCTTTCTTCAGATTATGTAATTATAATAATCTTAAATATTTTCAGGTGCTGTTGAATAGTGCAGTCTAAAATTATGAAGAGGAAAGCATCTAGATCCCCAGGCTATGAGCAGCCAGCCAAGCTCAGCAAAAAATCAACAAATGCTAATGTTGATAACACTATTCAGCTATCAAGGGAAAAAACAGTCCAGAAACCTGCATTTGAACCCCTCAGATTAGCTTCTTTCAGACAGAGGAAGGCTCCATCATGGTTGCAGTCATATGTAACAGACAGCACACCGAAGGAACCACCTAAGCCATCAATGCCAAAATTTCCAACACTTGTTCCTCCAAGCAAAAGGAAGGTAGAACCTTCTCTGCAAAAGGAAAAATCTGTTGCAAAAAATCCCACTACTTTGAGACGGCAGTCAACTCTAAAACTTGTTGAAGATCTTCCCCCTTCAAAAAACAAAGCTTCACAAAAAACATTGTCACACTCTCCATCTTTGTCAAAGAAAGCCACTGAAATTTTAACTGACTCTGATATCGATTCCAATTCCAAGGTAGTTGAAATGCCTTCCGTTAAAACACAAAGAACTGGAACCGAACAAGTCAACAAACTATCAACTCTAACGTCGTCGTCATCATCCTCACAATCTGCGTCCTCACCAAATCAAGCCTTGTCCAAATCATTACCAAAAATATCATCAAAAAGTAGCCTTACATCAGAGTCCACTAATCATGTTTGCAGCACTGATCCCAAAGAGTTGGGCAGCTCAGATGTTTTGGAGATTTGTGACATAGACCATAGTGCACCAAATTCTTTAGATAAAGTCAGCCCAAATCCAGCAACTGCAACAGAAAGTCTTTCTACGACAGAACTAGGAAAGCCTACAATGCTAGAAGTAGTTATTTGCATCAGCACATCAGGGGCCATGAGAGATTATTTGGAAGTATTACAAGACAAGACACGAGAGATGGTTTGGCGGCTTCAGTCTCTCATTTCTAATTTGCGTATTGGTATATTTGCTCACACCCAGGGTGGTATCCATGATGACAAAACAGGCAGTCGTAATAGTGCCAGTGACCACAACTACATACGCACTGGGGGTCATAGTGGAACCAAATGGCTTGATCTGGGGGCAACTTATTCTCAGATCTGTGCTTTTGTAGGAAGTCTGGGTAATCACTTAAAGAACAAAAATAGACGTAATACAATTTTTCTAATTTTGTTAGCTGTTTATTTATTTAGTTTCTTTATGACTTGATTTTCAAATTTCCATTTGTTTTTTTAATTTGGATTATTTGTTTTATTAATGAAGTAATACTAAATATGTGCATATTATTAATGAATAAATAAAAATTGCTTAACCTTTTAAAAATAGCTCTTTGGGCTCATCAGCTTAAAGAAACTTGAATTTTTTTGGTGTTGCTTTATTTTATATAATAATAATAAGACGTCTTATATAGCGTGGTACCCCAGCCTAGGGCTAGGCTCACCGTGCTGTACATACAAATTTTATCAAAAGAGACATAATCATGACATTAAAACAAAATACATTTATGAATATATTAATATAAATATTGAAGCTATTTTAGTTTGTTGTATGCTTTACTTTATGCTTCATTGATTGATTTTTAAAAAAGGTACACATTTGAGTTTAGTAGCACTTGATTTAAATGTTCCACAGAACCCGAGGCTACAGTTTATCCAGATTACGTCCAAGATAATGTGGAGATGGCACTATGGAAACTGCAGCGATGCATGACTTGGAGCTCATGCAGCTATCGCACAGTTATAATATTGGGGCGTGGGAGACCGAACAGAACTAGCTTTTATCTGCAGCGGGAACATTGGAGAGGGTGGATTAGATCAGCGCTGGAGATTTCTAACAAGACAGAGATTCCTGTTATCGACTGGGAGCTGGAGGCCAAACTTTTAGCTCAAATGGTGGGAAAACTTAACATTTAATGAGATAAACATACTATTTTTAAATACGGTGACGTTGAGAACTATTATTTGGTTACAGTCAAGCCAGCATTATAAAATTAATAGTAATCTAATTTTATTTTGGCCAAAAAATTGTTAGAAATAATAGTTTTAACATGGATCTAAAAAAAAATCATAAGATTCAGAAGCTAATAAATTGTTTGTTGCAAATTACCAACCAATTCTTTGTCATATTCATCAACATATCTTAAACTTAATCTATATGAATAAATTGTTTTTCGTTAGGGCATCCATGTATTCACCATACAAGCTGTACCACAGACTACCACTGGGGAGGAGGATGAAGATGAAGGTACCTTGTTCTTCAGGCGTGTGGCTGAAATAACCAATGGTCAGCACATCAGAATTAGTGATGCCTCAAAACTAATTGACATACTAGTGGGAGTATGCTGTGCTTGTTATGGGCCAGACTTACTACAGGTGACAATACTTTAATTACCAAGTTTTAAAAATTATAATCATTTTGTATTTTGGTGCAAGAGTGAAAGACCATATAAGCTACTAAGTCTTATAATGTCTATAAACATTTAAATAATTAAGTTGGTGACATAGCTCAAATGATACTCATAAAATTTTCATTGAGGTTTCATTTATATATATATGAAAAGTAAACAGGTTCAAGTTGAATGGGATATTATGAATTTTTTGTATATGAAAAGCCAGTTTGATTTTCTTTATGTTCAATTGGCACAGTATACATTTAACATTATCTCTATATTTAAATTTTCAGGAGCATCGTGATACACTGAGAGATGAGAATGATGGTGTCGTCCCCCAACAACTGCGGGACATCTTTATCTCCTTACAACTCCACAGCAAGAGGAGGTCCCTCTGCACCCTACCATCAGTTGTTGGTGACCTTAGTATTATACAACGTCAGCTGGCTAGTGCTGAAGCTAACGGTAATGCAAGTGGTTCAGAGGAAGATGGGGAGACTTCAGAAGATGATGAGAAAGATGAGGAACCTAAACAAGATTCCCAGCAAGCAGGCAGTTCATCAGGTGATAATTTAAAACCAGAGAAATTGAAAGCTAAAAGGGGGAGACCTAGAAAAAATATTTTACTTGGAAAAGGTCTAACAAATGTGAAAGCAAAAACATCGGATAAAAAAGCATTGGTGAAAAAGGCTACACAGATTGTAGCAAAACTCAAAGGGGCAGGCAGAAAGAATGTTGGGAAAAAGGCCTTGGATAGCTCTTTGAAAGTGGCGGGGATCGTTCGACCCAGGGGAAGACCTAAGAAATTGAAAACTGAGGGCGAGGGAGACAAAATAGAGCAATCTAATAAACAGAATAAAAACATACAGAAGAAAGAAGGGGTGCAGAAAAAAAATCTTTCCATTAAAAAGAAAATAACTGCACTTAATAATAAGAAACTTAAAACAATAAATGGGGATGTGAAAAAAGTTGCTAAAGCTCTTCTTAAATCTAGCAAAACTCCAAAGAAGACCAATATCTTAGATACACCTGGTAAGCTAAAAGCTAAGCAAGACACCAAGGGTGCAAACAAAATAAAAAAGGCTAAAATTAAAGCTACTACTACTACAAAAAAAATTGTAAAAGGGAAAGCTGGGAAAGTTGTTGTTCAAAAGTCAGTCAAAAGTGGGAGAAAATTAAAAGTTAAATAACTTATGCCCCTGTGCCTGAATGCATTATTTGCACTATTGAAATGCTTACTTATCTATTTATTTTAAATAGTTTATAAAGACAATGTGATACTGTGAAATTTATATGTGTAAAAAAACAAAACATTGTCCATTTTTGTTTTTTATCAAAGTTGTTTATTTTCACCTTTATGGAATTAAATGTTTAAAATTAAACATGAATAATATATTGATCTAACTAATATATTTTAATGATTTTTGTAAAGGATATTTATTTAATGCGTCTGAGTCATTAATTTTTTTTTTGTATTGGTATTTAAAAGGAGGCCTGGTGTTGGTATTTTACAGCTTTAAACTCTCCTGGCATTGGTTTTAAAAAAAAATGTGTTTTAAAGAATTCAGATTCAATAAATGTTAAAATATCAGAAGAGAGTAGATGGCTTGCTTCGGTCTATTTTTTGTTTTTCATTTGGAAAAACACATTGACGATCTAATGTATGGGGGTAATTAAAATGTATGGGTTGCAAATCTTCTGCCTTTGTTAGGGTAGAGTCCTCTATGCATGCTCTCCTTCCATCCCTTTGTATCTTTTTTGTGGATTGTTGTATGTTTGTTTTAAAGGTAAGATCTTGATGTTGGCTGTTTGAAAGCCTCAAGATCGTAGGCAGCAACATTCCTCACTACATCACTAGTAACACACCACATGTTTGTGTCAAAATATAATTTTTTAAAATATTTATTTATCTCAATTAAATTTCAAAATTTTGTATGCATAAAATTAAGAAATTTTTTTCCGATATTGAGAGCAGTGCTAATGTTTAAATTTTTCTCAACATTTTATCTTAGAAAGTATCTTTAAAAAATAAATATCAATTTAATTCGGTTGCAAGATCATAAAAAGGTTTAAATTGAGTAATAGTAATATAAATGAATATAATGTAATATAAATCCCTTTACCTACAAAACAAAACAAGAAGGTCCTCCCTTGTAGCCCTACCTCCAATAATATTTTATAGCCCTACCTCCAAATAATATGTCAATGACAACCCACACAAATATTAACTGTATTATGGAAATGTTGCTAATTAAAATGTAAGCTTTTCACAATTTGTACTATCAATTTTATGAGCTTATCGGTTTGAGTGACTTACATCTCTCTTATTTATATGCGTTTTTTGTTTACTATAAGAAATCAGTATAACTGATATGATTATACATCATACAATGAATATATATTTATAACTATATCTAAAATTAAAAAATCAACTTATTAAATCTTGTTTTTATAAACCAATTACAGGGCTTGAAAGTGAATTATTTGTATATCTTAGTTGATCAAGCTTGACTTAAAAGGTGTTTCAACTAGTATTTTCTAGGTTTGATTTGTGGCTTATCAGAAGAGAGTAGTTGGATGAACAGATTAAGGTGCCAAGTGTATGTGAATTTTAAATAATATTTGTCTTCAATACCTGAGATGCTTGACCAACTCATACATTAAATCCTATTTCTTTTACTGAAGTGTAATTTTGAAGTCATCACTAAAGAACATTTCACATTAATTCAGCTGAAAATTAAATATTCTCACGATCCTCAACTATACCATATTTCTTATCATTATACTTCAAATTAATGTTATATAGTTCTCAAGTGTAAAATAAATTTTTTTTTAAAGGTATTGATATCAGTATCAGTTGCTTATTATTTTTAACTGAGTTGATTGATCACCACATTTGCTTAACCACAATCAGTTATCAATTGTGAGTAGTGATAATACATTTTTCTAGTACAAAGGTCTTGTAATAGGTTGTAGTAAAATCAGAGTTTGGTAGAGGCTCACTAATAGATATTCATTATTTAAATAGATTAAACAAGGCCTGCACAACTCAAAAATGTAAGGCGGGTTGTAACACTATATGAAAAACTTGTGCGGGCCGTAATATGTTAGGAAAAACTTGTGCGGGCCGTTAATATGTTAGGAAAAACTTGTTCGGGCCGAAAGATAATAGGACCGGGGAGAAAGCTATTTAGAAAATAATAAAGAATATTTCATTACTTCGCGGGACGCCAAATTGATGCTGGTGGCCCATATGTTGTGCAGGCCTGTATTAAACTATTCTTGATAATTTATGATTTTCCTAGCACTGAACTTTTTTTTTAAGGTTTCCTCTGGAGTTAAGACATGTTGATGTAGTGAGTTAATGAAAAATGAAGAATATTGTGATTTTTCTTCTTTTCTTCTTTGTATTGTGCCATATTGCAGTAATGGGAGTATAGCCTTGTATAAAACAAGGGGAGGAAGATCCCAACAACCAATGCTTTGTGCCAACATATATATCTCAAAATAGTAGTTCAGAAAATCACTTGTCATACCTCACACTCATAGCAGTTAAACAATTTTGATTTATAGAAATTGATCAGGCTTTTAAAAAAAGTAGTCCAATGTTAAAATTCTTAATTTACATATGAAGAGTTTATTTTCAAAACGCAGTATCCACCACTTTTGAAAAAAACGAAAAAACTTTACCTTTTTGTAGAGCAAACCAGGTTCCTTTAGGACATGGTAAAATTTTATTTACAAAACATGTTATATATTCCTATTTTATTCTTGTCTAAAAATTATTTAAGTCTCCAAACACAGTATGTAATTTTTTGTAAAAAGTTGAATAATCTCAAAACCCCCAAAATGGATATACAGCATTTTGAAAATCAGCTCTTCATATGCTCCTAATCAAACCCTGAACATTGTAAGTTGAAAAACATGATCTGTGATCTTAGAAAGTAAAAAGTAGTTTTCTTGTCGGATGACACAATAACAAAGTTCCATTTGCTAATTACTAATAGTCTAATAGCAAGAATGTTGTAAGTTTTCTCCAAAATAACTATTTATATTTTGCTTGGGACAAAGCATTTTCAAGTCAGACTAGAGCAGATGAATTTCTTGTGTTTTAAGACCTAGGATGCTTTTCATGTTTAGAAACAGTAGATGCAAAAAAAAAAATGTAAGCGCAATCAAGATATTATTGTTTTTTAATTGGCTCATTTTATTATACAGTGTCTGCTGTAAATATGTACATCTGAGCCCAAATTACTAGGAGCTGTTGTTTGCTATAAATATGATATAGCTTTTTTATGAAAACTTATTTTACCTTAATTGACCTAAATGGTCTTTCTTAATTTTTCCTTTATCAAACATTAATAATGTTTTTTTTCAGTATATTACTCTATAATCACATTTTATGTTCGTTTAAAAAGGAAGAAAGACTGTTGTGCTTCTCCTTACAATCACTAAAGCTTTGGTTATGTATTTATTTAAAAAATTTTTGTCCTTTGCGTTGATTAAATGTTCTGACTTGGCAGTATTTATAAATTAAATATTTATTTAATGAAGGTCATTAACTTCTTTAATGAATCCCTTTAAATTTTAAAGCTTTTGTGTAATTGTAAAGCTTATGTGTATTTTGTAAAGAAAAGCACAGGCATGCTTTTAATTGTGTTTCACGCAATTATGTATACTTTTTTTATTTCCTTACCATTGATAAAAACAGAGGTTCTTGTTAACATTAATGACTTAACTTTACTACATGTCTACCATTTTAGATTTTTTTTGTAAACAGAAAATATTTCAATGACCCAATTAATCTATATGTGCTTTTCCCCCCATTCAGTGGCAGCTATGAGCAAACCAGGAGATTAAAATGCTTTGATTTTTTTAAGTTGTTTATTTTATTAATTTTAAATTGTATATTCTTTAGTTTTTTGGTGATACCTGCCCAAGCTTTTATTAGCAAATATCTGCTTTGGACCACAGTCATCCTTACATTCTGTTATTTAATTTGCATGACAAATTCATTTAAATAAGAATTAGTATTGGCTTGATAATTATTCAGCTGAAATATCTTCTTTCAATTAGTAAACAATTTCCAAACCCCCTTCTTTTTGTCATATACAGGTGAATGTATATCATCCACTCATTAAAAATTATATTTATTCACCCATCTTTCATTTGAAATTGTAAAAATATGCATGCAGTGTGTAAGTTCGGTGTGTAAAAAATGTTAAATCGCTAAAGACTGAATGAGTATTGAACTGCACTAGATTTTCAAACTTTAAAAAAATATTTATTTCTTAAACACTGGTTAAAGTCTGTTGATATTGTCTTTTATCATGTCTTTATTTTAAGAGCTGATTTACAATAATTTGATTGGCATATATCATTGGATCATACATGGATTGTAATGGTTTTTCTTTGTTTCGTTTCATTACCACAATCATAAATAAATGTGTTACAAATACTGTCAATTTCTGGTATATAATATAATAAATTATCCTATTAAAAATGTTCTCTTTATATTAATTTCGATCAACTTTGCAAAGCTCTGCTTAAATCCTCTCATAATTAAATTAAAAGCACATGCCTTTTAACCTGCTTTAAAAGTACAGAGATCAAACCATACCATTCTATAACTGACAAGGACTCAGAACTGAACATCAAACAGTCAAGTCTTCAGATTGAAAGGTGTAGCTAGCATAACACACACATAATGACTATGATACTCTTTCTCACATTTTTATTAACTTTTTTTTTTCTTTACAAATTTTGAAGGTTTAATATGCAATAACAGTTGCAAATTTCTTCCAGTCAACATGTATGAAGCATTTATATAATATTAAAAATTGCATGGGATTTATATGGTCAAATGAGCAACCAAGTGTTCAAAATTGTGAAGCAATTTAAACTAAGTGCACATATTGAAAATGAAATTCACTTTATTCAGTTAAAGTTAAAGGATTTTTAATTATAATTAGTCAATTCAAGATTACAAATTTGGATTGAATTACTTTTTTTAAACATATTTAAAAAAAAAAAAAATCTCAGAAATATACCAATCAGACAAGGCACACATTGCAGTTATCATGTGTTTTTTCTAACCATGCTGTCACAACAACCAAAAAAAAAATTATCTTGAAATTGAACCTATACATTTAAAATGTTGCTCAAAATGTTTTCTAATTAAAAACAAACTAAAAACCCATTTTGGAAATAGAAGTATTTTTTATAGAATATATACATCTTTATTTTTATTCAAGTTATATTTTTAAACCCTTACAACTACCCTTACAACTATGGATTCCCCCGGGGAACAGCAAAAATAAGAAGAAGCGTAATGGAAAGTAATGAAACTTAGTCTTTTAAAAAGAAATAATGTATTATATAATTTCAAAAACTGCCAAGACTTGAAAATGGTTTAATTTAAGTAAATATAGCATACATATTCTGAGGCATATGATATTAGATGAATGAATCTTCAACATTTAAAATTGTTTTCTATGAGACAAGTGCACCAATTGTTTTAACATCAGAGAAACATAAATCATGGTGTAAGTTGCAGGGTGTTGTGATATTAATAAGTCCATTCATGTACAACTAAAGTTGTTACACAAGATCAATTGAAAAACAGCACTGATTATGACTTATGACATTATTTTCAAGACACTACAAAATCAAACAAATGACTCTTTTTTTCAATGATAGTTACAGAAGTCTGCTATTACACCCTAAAAAAATGAGACATCAAAAATGAAGAAGTCATGCAGAAAACTTTGAATTTGAGTAGAGTTTGAAAAAGTATGAATAATTTTAAAATACTATAATAAAAGTTGATTAATTTAGTTGTTAGTACAAAAAAAATATTTTCTATTTGTCTAAATGATTGCATTTGAAATGTATCCTTCCCATATTGTGTCTAGTACGTATTTGATTATTTACCATACAAAACCAAGAATTTTAAATAATTTTTTTTAAATAACTAGAAATAATTATGAAAGCTAAGGAAAAAAAATCCAGTCTCACCTAATAAAATTTTAAGTTCAAAGTAAAAATTACTGGATAATAATCATTTTATATATTTTTTAAATTGATTAAATACCAGTTTCCTTATAATTATTTTTATTTCACCTATTTGCAGCTCATCATTTGTTACCAACAAGCCTGAAGTTTTTGCATGATCAGAAAGAAGTCATTTCTGTTTAATCAGACTTATCTTTAATGTAATACAAGGACACAGTCACTAATGGGCTTTTTTCTTAAGGTGTTGAATTTAGTTACGAAACAGTTCACGAAAACTTGCATGACTA
Organism: Lymnaea stagnalis; assembly: GCA_964033795.1. Lineage (NCBI taxonomy): Eukaryota > Metazoa > Mollusca > Gastropoda > Lymnaeidae > Lymnaea > Lymnaea stagnalis. Next base: position 1,989,888 of record CAXITT010000003.1, on the reverse strand, counting down.
CCAAATAACAACCATCAAAGCCCCAAACCACCATCCCATACATTATGTCAAATATCATATCATATATCAGCATTTCTTTCCTTTCTATATCATGCTCAGCATTTCTTTCTTTTCTATATCATGCTCAGCATTTCTTTCCTTTCTATATCATGCTCAGCATTTCTTTCCTTTCTATATCATGCTCAGCATTTCTTTCCTTTCTATCACATTGGGCCGATTGCTTTAAGTGAAAAAAAAAATAATATACATAAATAGATGTGAATGCAGAGAAGGCACAACAATGAGGTACATTAACATTTTGTACACAGGTTGTTTTTTCTTCTTTTTGTTTTTTTTAAAGAGTGGCAAATAGAGTTGGGTCAAATCTATAAAATGAGTAGTGAATACCAGCATGCTCTCATAGCAAATATGTACAAAATGTTATAAAAGTATTTACAACAACAGGTGAAATTATAGGCGATTGTTTTTCTTTCTAATAATTTTTACCGTCTGCAAAGAAGAAAAAAAAATAGTACCTGACAATGGTATCACCCAGTATTCATGTAACATATTTTTTACAACATTGTTTGATGATGCATTTCAAGGGTGTGTTACTTATTGATATTATGTGCTACCTCAACAAGGGAAGACAATTTCAAGAGATTCTAAACCATTCAACAAAAGATGAAATAAAGAAACATGTAACACTTCAAAAACATCTGATTTAAAATAAATATCCACGGAATAATATTAAAATCTCATTTCCAGGATCAACAAAAAATTTGTTTTTTAAAGTAATCAATACATTTAACTTAAGTAAGTGAATGATGATTTGATAGCAAGAAATGTTTTTTAAAAATGTTTCCCATTGATATACAAATATAGACAAAAGTTTTCCAAGTGAGCATTGCTATGAGTGGATATACAAGCCATATTTAGCCTAATACTGTAAAAAAATAGTAGACTAGAATTACTTTTGATAATTATGTAAGCTAATAATATTTTATGAATTTAAATTTAGTTTCCTTCCAATAATTGGGAGCAAAGATAAACTGTAACAACTTTTTTTTCCAAAAGTAATTAATTTATAGCATTGCATTAAACCAGAGCTTTCCGAACTGTTCATGCAGACAACATGCATCATTTCCTGACATAGCATTTCAGTTTTACTAGCAAACTCAAGGTTTTAACCAACCCTTTATAAGAGATGCTGAATTGTTACTTAATTCATGACAACATGGCATTTCCCATGAAAATATTTCAGTGTTGTATTTTTAGTTATGATTTGGATGATAATAACACACGATGCCAATTTATTATGATCTTTATCATTCAACCATAAGAAGAAAACAATTGCTACAGTTAGGAAAGCTCTGCGTTCAAAACTAGCAGATTCATTGTGACCTATATTGGCAATATTTCCCACCCGTTTGACCATTTACTTTATAAAACTTGAATAAAATAAAATTGTTTTAGTTTGATATTAGCCAAATTTATAAATACCCCTTTTTTTAAAAAAAATTATGAAGTTGAGCTTATTAGCTTATTAAGTTTAAAGTATGCTTTTTTTTGTTCTACAAATTTCAATTTGGATCAGCGTTCAACTTAAACTCTTTTTAACACATTGTACTCTTTATGATTTATGGCAACAGATTTTTCAGTTTGGTTCAGTTTTTTTTTTTACTTTAACTTTTTGGAAACACTTTAAACTCATCCAAATAACATGAAAATTTAACATTTTAAAATATTACATTAGCATTATTAAGCATACATTTGTCTTATTGTACACTACTCCATTAAAAATAACATCTAAATTTAATGTTGGTTACATTTAATAAACTGCTAGGTAATTTTTTACTATTACAGACCTGTTTACTCTTACGATTTTGGCGTACAATGCACGATTTTGAGTTGTAAACATTATATATACTGTATGTTTATTTTTTAATATAAATCTAAGGTATGGAACGATTTTGTGATGATATTGTACGATTTTAAGAGTTTGAGGGTAAACAGGTCTGCTATTAAAAACCCAATATCTCTTAAGACTGGGACAGTTACTTATTGCTGCAAGTTATTTAACCTTTTTTACTATTAAGCCTTCACAGCACACATTTATTTTCTTTAAAAATTTTAATGTCAGGTTTATTTTTACAGAACTCAATACCTTGACAGCAAAACTTTAAAATTTAAAAGTTCTGATAAAATAAAAAAGCTATCAAGAAACAGTTCCTGTTTAAAAATAGTTTTTTTGAAGTGAATAATTTTAACATTTTCATTCAGAAAATTATCCTAACAGCTGATTCATGTTCAAGGACCAAATGACTTTAAAGTGCATAGTAAGGGCATTAAATTAAAAAGCAATTTATTTTGTTGGTAATTTAAAAGCAAGTGATGAAAACTGCCTTGCCTTGAGATATCAGACAATAAAAACCACATAAAACATAATTTGATGGTGACAGAATTGTGTATCTGGCATACTCATACCAAAAGACTATTTATTATTAGAAATCTTGAGCAGCAGTTTTGCCAACAGTTTTCAGTTATTGATGATGATATGAAAAAAATTTTTTAATTGCTTTTACTCAAAGATACGATGATAAATAATCCTGAATACCATAGACTGTTTAATAGGAAAAAAGATGTCATACATTCAAATTGATTAAACAGAAAGCATTATTTTAAATTATTAGCACAGCAGATAACCCTGCTTGCAGGTCAACATTTGTTTTTGTGTGTGCATTTGCAGACAGTTATCCAGAGTGAAGATAGGGATTAAGTAGATTACTGAAAGCCAAATTCCACAGATCTTCTTGTAAATTATGTGCCACATTTCAAAATGATTTAAAAAAAAAAAAAACACTTTCACTTAAGGATCATGTTTTCTTTGCCTTCTGTCTTATATTTAAAGTCATTCTTGCTTTGCATTCTATTTCATAATTGATCTCCTATTCTGTTCAGTCATTTAAAAAAATGTAAATTAGGATATTAAATGAAATTATTTATGTCTCATGGATCAATAATTCCTTTTATAAACTAACCTCCTAACAATATAAAAGCAAATAACTAAATAAGGAATAAAAATCAAAATGTGACGTAGTGAATATAAAATCAGCTTACAATATAACATTTTTTTCAAAACAAATTTATCCATATTCTAGTTCTCTGGACTAGGAGACTAATGTTTCATTAGATTATTCCTGTGAATGATTCGGATTATATTTCCACAGATTGCTAAGACTGTGGTGCCCTGTTTGCAATGAACATGAATATTTACATTTAACACTGACACAAAGTGTGGTGTTTTTCTGTGAAATTTTCTTGTTTCTTTTGGCGCATCCAAAATTTATCCATTGGAAGAATCATTTCTGGCTTTTCCCCTGCTTGTTGCGCTCATTACGAAGCTCAGCAAGCCTCCTCTCCATGTACTGCTTCATGTAGGCGTACTTGTGTTTCAGCTCCAATATGGTTTCCTTTTCCTCGCGGTCAAGGACTTTGAGGAAATTGCCTAATTCTGGAAGGCTGAAAGCATCCCACTGTTAAGAAGGCAAAAATACAAATAAACATATATTACAAAATTAGAACTATTTCAATTGGTAAATGTAGTTCTCTTAATTCTCGCTGTAAATTTAGTAATGGAGAAAGTTTGTCATCTGTAAATTTTTTTCTCAATTTTTTTTTTAATTGGAGAAAATAATCTACTGAATAGAATAAATTCTTTAAAAATATCATTTTATGTCTATTGTAAATGATTTTTGAAGACTGTTCCAACTTTTTTTTATTCCTTCAGAGTTTGTTTAGTACAATGTTGCTATGAGAAAATAAGGCTCAGAGCTTGACTGGCTTTCTCTATGTCATAAACTGATAATTTAGACAAAAAAAAAAAAAGCAAAGTTCCTAAACAGTTGTTGACCATTAATTCTAAGCACTTACAACTATCTCTCCTGTCTCATTTTCTTGTAAGACCATCCGGTAGTTCTTAATGCGTTCAGGGTTCCAAGTCAAGATTGCTCTTAATGGGAAATCTTTGTCTGTTAGACGTCGCAAGCGGACTAGAGGGATGAGATTCATTTTAAAAGTCGTAACATTTTATACAAAAGAAATATGAATCACACACAAAAAAATAAAATTAAAAAAAAGATTTTTATTACAGACTGTTAAAACCAGTTATTTTAATCGCTTTAATAATACAAAAATTTGATATAACAGTTGTCATGCTTTTTTTAAATACATTTTTTTACACTGCAATTGGAATTGTAAGAACTGGCCAAGAACTTCTAACAGTTAAGCTAAAGAGTTCTTGGAAGAATATATCAACAAGCTTGTCAATCAGAAAACTGCTCAAGTTGTCCCTTTGTATAATGTTACATGATTATTCAAAGGTCTTGAGTCATGGATAAACTATACAGTTCTTCAAAGTGATAGGATCCAAAATTATTAATTTCTAGGGGGCTGCAATAGTTTTTTTTTTTTTAAAATTTGAAGAGCCATGCTTACCCAACTTGTTGCGATCACTAAACTCCTGTTCGTACATAGCAAATTTTCTAGGATGGTCAAGGATGTGGAATTTTTTCAATAAAGAGGTTACGACTTCTTTGGTAGTGGTTTCACTGTACATGAAATAAAAGAGAACCTTGTTTAAACATTTTACTAATACAAGGATTATAAGAGCTATTGTGAAATGCATATCTCAACAAAAAACAAAAAAATTAAATATACTTGTAGCAATATAAATAGTCTATATATAACACATAATAAAAAGTGAGTACACCAATATACAGTTTAAGGTATGACATAAAAAGGTTGGCTTCTTATCTTTTTTCCTTAAAGATATCTTCATAAAATTTCTCTGAATTCAGTCATTACAGAAGTGACAAGGATCAACGCCATAAAACACTCATAATTGCCTACCTTGTTATATGAAGTGATTTATGAGTGTCACGGGGCATGTAAAATGCCACCTGCTGAGTGTTTTCTTCGATGATGTGCTCTCGAGTCAGGAGTTCATAGATCGAAGGTGGTCTTGCACCCAGCTCCATTGTGATTGGTCGGATAAGGTTCATGGTTACTTTCACAAACCCTTGGAATGATTCTTTATCGGTCTAGTAGGGGAACATTAAAAAAAATTTGACTCAAATAATTGAGGGGAAAAAAAGTAAGTGATGAAATTATATAGTCTTTTGAAAAAAGGCTTAAAATGTCAGCAATTACAATGATTATATTTTGTTAGTTTCATACATTGAAGAAGTAAAGGGATATGAAATACATCAATATAAATGAAGTCATGCTTGAAAAACATTGTATCGAAATTTACCTAGTAGGAAAAAAGTATTGACTACATTATTTGTGTTAAAATGTTGCATGCTCTAGTCTAGTATTCATGGGTTGTTTATATGAATATTAGTATTTATTTGTTAAAAATAATTTTAAAAAGCAATAAAAGATGTTAACATTCTGTAACACATGGGTCTACTTACCAACTCCAGGGTAGCAGCAGGAACAAAGTGGTTAAATTTTGCAATTTTTCTTTTGAGCTCTTGTAGATCAAGTGTTTCCTGGCTGGGGACCCTAGGTAATTTGTCATCAGGTATTGTCCCAGACCTGTATCCACTGTCTGTCTCATCTTTTTCCTGACCAAAAAAAAATTGTGATACTTGTTATCCAATATTTTCCACACAATGTTTTGTTGAAGTGTTGTGTGAAAAAAATAACTTTAATATTCTATTCAAGATACATTTTTAAAAACTGATCATCAAACTCATAATGCACAACTGTCAATAAGTTTTTGACAATTTATTAATTAAAATAAATTCACCTTTCTTTTGAAAAGAACTATGGGATAGAAAACACTTTATGACTCAAAAAAATGTTTTTCTGATTTTGGAATTTCATGCTTTTTTCTCTAAGCAATTATTTTATGAAATAGTACCACTTTTTTATTTATTTCAAGGGATACTAAAGATGTGCATATAAAAATAAAAAAGTAAAAGAATTTTAGCAGAACACTTTTTCACAACTAAATCATAAATCTTAGAAGAACCTTTTTCTACAATTTTTTTTGTTGAAGAAATTCTGTAGTAAATACCCCTTTATAATGATGGAAAGAGGAGATTTTTTCCAAAAAAAGTATAACAAATAGCTCATTTACAAAAATTTGAATTATCTCCTTTCAATAAGCAGTCCTTGTGTACATACACATAAACTGTAATTAAACAGATATAATAGCATGTTAAACTTTTTATATTTCTAATTATATTAGTGCAGATGTACAGATCTATTGGAGTCTGTATGCATGTATTATATATGATGACAATACACGAATCAACCAGAGAATAAGGATGTTCTTTGAATAAAGCTTTTTTATTTAAATTATATGGAGAAAATCTCAGGGTAGGCCAGATTAATCTCCATAATTTATTCATATAATTTCCATTCGTAAGCCTTCGTGCAATCATCACAAGATGTATATATGTAAACTTTAATTAAAAATCGAACCATTAAGGAAGTCAAATTTCTACTCACAGTTGTTTCATCAGGATTGTTTTCTCTATCTGTAAGCAGTGTATGCTGAGGCAGTGGCCCTTCAGCTCCTGATCGGTTATAGCTACTGATATCATGTGAACTGCTGCTGTTTTCCTGAGTGACTTGGTCTGAGGAGCCCACTTTATCCTCACAGGAAATAACAGGTGATAAAAGTGAGGACTGGATATTTGGTCTTTGGAGAGTTGATGATGGATTTGAGCCAGGATCAATGTTTGCGGATGGGGGTGTGGAGTAAGGGGATGAAAATCCTTGTGAGGTGCGGGGTGCTGTGACTGTGGGTCCTTGCTGTGGTGATAAATGAGCTGTCACATATCCCTCACTGACTGACCTGGGCAGAGTGTTCGAAGAGAGGGTTAAGTTGCTGGAGGGTGGTATGCTTTGTCCATGGTAAACCCCAGCGTATACATTTGACCCACCCCTTGGAGGAGTTACTCCAGAGTCATATCCCCCCCCTTGAGTTTGGGGTGGGTAGTCTGATGAGTGATGAGCAGTGACAGCAGAGAGGTCTGTTGATTTGGGGCTGCTAATTGTTACATTACGAGCACAGCCTGGTCGAGCATTAATGTTGCCTAATGATAAAGATGTCTCTAGCTGTGACCGAGGTTCTGTGGGGGTAGGTGTTTTAGGCACGGTCACCTCCACACCATCATCAGAGATAGACTTACAGTTGAGAGTCACAGCAGGCACACAGTGTTGGTGACAGGTATACTGGCATGCTGGAGAAGAAAATAATATCATTAGCTACTGGTAGGTAAATCAAGGACTTTAAAAAAAAAAATTAGTTTCGATTTTCCAGTCTTTAAATTCAACTGCATAAATTTAAAAAGTCATTTAAAAGAAGGCAATTATTTAAAAGCAAAATTTAAAAAATAAAATTATATATAGCAATAGATGAAAGGGATTATATGGCATCGAGTTGCAATGTACCCTTTTTTTTTTTTTAAACTGACAGACGTTTTTATCTTCATCACTAAATAGTATCTTTATCATGACTAAATTTTTATATTTATGACTCAATTTTTTATCTTTATCACAACTACATTTTTATCTTTATCATTACACTTTATCTTTATCATGACTAAATCTATACCTTCATCACTATATTTTGTCTTTATCATTAATTCATTTGTATCTTTATTGTATGTTTTCCTACCAGAGCTGTATATACATATTGTTACCAAGTGTTATCTTATTATATCAAATTATATTTTTTGAATGAAACAATAATGGATGTGCAAGATGATGTGACAAATTCAATAGAATATTTTTTATCATTAAAATATTATAAGACAAAGAGAACCAGTGGTGGAAAGCATAAGCAAGTTGTGATAAATGCCAATGACTGAGGATTCATGAAGGTAGGATAATATTAATTTAGAAGCTTCCCTGTTCACAAATTCTACTTTTAACTGTGTTGTAAACAACTAAAATTTTTCATTGTATATTGAGTGGATGCATAAAATATGACACAAGGCAGGATACTCAATACTTTAGGCTCATGTTATAGTTTTTAAGACTATTGTTTCTAACAGTTGCACATGTTATGACAGCCCCCCCCCCCCAATCCCAAACCACCCAGAAACAAAAGAAAATCAAGTAAAATTAAATAAGCTTTTTGGTCCCCAATCACCCTCTTCTAACTAAGGATTGTTAACCAACCTTGGCACCCCCAATTTCAGGGAGCGCAAGGAAAATTGGTTGTAAGAACAGAGGAGTAATTGACTTTGAAATTAGGATAGAAATGTCTCAATATTTCTTTAATTTCCTCATTATTTGACCCTATGTAATAATTTACATATCTATTTTTTTAGGCTCTACTGCTAATTTAAAAATAAAAAACACAACAGTTCTATCATTATCATTAATTAATTCAATTGATTTTTAAAAATTAGAATTAGAAGTCCATGATAATGCATTGTTGATTGCTTCTTTTTTTTTTTGTCAAATGATTTGTAGGGGTGAAGATTAAAAAAAAAAAAAAAAAAAAAAAAAAA
>CAXITT010000003.1:1906190-1977935 GCA_964033795.1 Lymnaea stagnalis | reverse complement strand
AGCACCAAGTGGAAGCACCAAGTGGAAGCACCAAGTGGAAGCACCAAGTGGAAGCACCAAGTGGAAGCACCAAGTGGAAGCACCAAGTGGAAGCACCAAGTGGAAGCACCAAGTGGAAGCACCAAGTGGAAGCACCATCGATTTATTTTAATAAAGAATGCTCCCTATGTTTTTCAAAAAGTCTATTGTGTTTAATGGTAGCATTGGCTTGCATGTGTATAAAGGTAGCTCTAAACGCAGGTATACAGGTAGCTCTAAACGCAGGTATACTGTAGGTCTGAATTCAGGTATACGAGTAGCATTTGTGCCTTGCTGTTCCTATGCTATACGGGCACAGTTTGACTGGATCAGTTCCCCACAGAAGCCCGCCCCACAGCATGAGGCAGTTGCGCAAACACTAGCACTTCTTTGACAGGAACTCGCCATCTGCACGTGTGGCGGTTTATTTTGGATTGAACATAGATAGATAGAGTGCAGGGGATTGGGGGGAGAATGTTGTTATAACGAATATTTTTCACCTTGCCCTCACCTTCCCTGTCGTTATACGCCAACGTCTCAGTTTAACTTGGGGAAAAGATCAGAAAGAGAAACACGAGCCCAAGAGTCGAACTAGTGGAGTCGAAGTCGGGGGTGTAAATTTTTTAGATGAAATAATCGACAATAATCGTATATAAGAAGTCGTTTTATATATATATATATATATATATATATATATATATATATATATATATATATAATATCGTTTAAAAAAAACTTAATTGCAACAACTAAACATCTGTGTCAGAAACACGATGACAAGACATTTTGACTCATCAATAAGCTTTATGCAGGACAGAATAAAGCATGGGGTTAAAAAAAAAGAGGGGGAGGGATAGTGCAGATGGTTCTTGTGTATCGATTACTGTAGTTTTATTGTGTATTGATTAATAAAGATTTATGTGTATTGATTACTGTATATTTATTGTGTAGATGAAGCTTTTAAAAGGTTTGTGTGCATAAATATTAGAAACCAATTAACAGCGGTAACATTTATTAACATTATCGTGTCCATGTCGGGCGAGCACGGGTCAATTACTAGTTTTTAATCAAAATGTTCATCTTAATCTTGGCTCCGTGAAATCCTTGAAAGATCATTGGAGGCCCAACACCTATAATAGGTAAGCTGTGTTGAATAAACATTCTCCGATGCCAAGGAAAGCTCGACACAAAGCCGTGACCACATTCACTCTATCAGTGGTTGCCAACCTGTGCCCCGCGGACACTTCTCAGCGGCCCCATAAAAGAAAGTGTAGGCCTAAATGTAAACTGATCCGCGTATTATACGACAACGACGAAAAAATACAAATTAAAGCGACTCGAAAATGAATACATTTCATCGACATACACGATAACCAGACAATCAATGACTGATGCAAAAAAAATAACCAGACGATTTATGAGAATAGCCAAACAACAGCAGAACATAACCAGACAACCTCAGGTTCAGGTGCCGGTAGCGAGTGTAGCAGACAATGATGAGTTGAGTGCGTGCCAAAAATAACTTGTCATGTTTCCAACTGATAGCGAGTTAACTTGATTACCAGCCAGCCTCAGACAAAAGCAGATAATAACCAGAGAACCACAGACAAATGCAGAAAATAACAACAGAACAACAGACAAATGCAGAAAATAACAACAGAACAACAGACAAATGCAGAAAATAACCACAAAACAACAGACAAATGCAGAAAATAATCCGGAGAAACACAGACAAATGTAGCGAGTGTAGCATTGAGTAGCAGACATTGTGTGTTGAGTGTGTGCCAAAAATAACTTGTCATGTTTCCAACCGATAGCGAGATGACTTGATGGACTGATAATGACGGCTTGCCGTCTGCAGATGTGCCTCAGATTTCCAGTGCTCGGTGCTTTACCACAAACAACGACTTTTACAGTCAGGCCCACACGATAAGATAACAGCTGGCCTGATTTGTACTATATGTACAGAGTACGTAACGAGAATGTTCAACATCGTTGTGTGGCCAATGGAACGACCAGTAGCGTAGCTATTAATGTGGCGCCCTTTACGGCAGACGACAAGATTTAAGAAATAAAATGAAATCCCCATGAATTGGCCGCCTTCAGAGCAAATCAAATGATTGTAATCCCTGACAACGTCACAAGCTCTGGGCTCATTGACCACACAATTCTGTCCCTGGCGTACAGCTGTATGGAAGGGTCTGCGACTGATGATCTGAAAGAACTTATTTCCAAACATGTATCTTTAAAAGAGGCTGCGCTCCTCATCAGAGACCCTTCTCAATGTTCACAAAGTGGATGGACACAAAAAGAAGACCTTTCGGAGTGCGATCCTTGAAATTTTGAAACAGTTTGCCTCAGTCTTTGGAGGAATTTAAAAACGATAAAAAGTCATTTAAGAGACATTTTTTTTCATTAAATAGAGATTACGACACAAGAGCGCTTTGAGCATGCTAGAACAGCATGGACACGAGCGCTATGCAAGAAATCGTCATCATCGTCTTAGTTTAAGACTCACAGTAAGATGGTCGTAGAAGCCAAACCTAATCGTTGCCCAACTCGTCGGGAGTCAAGCAAGAACGTTGCAAGCTTCACTATTAAAAAATACATATTTTTCGAAAGTCAAATCTCATCTCAACTACATTCTCTGCAATGTTTAAACTGCAAATGTCTATGTGCAATTTGGCATAGCTTCTCAAAGGTGAGGCTGCCAATACATGCAAGGTGGTTGGCTAGTGTATGGATTTTTACAAATATTATTGACATATAAAGACAACTTTATTATTTATGTTTAATTAGAGTAGGGGTGGCCAACCTTCGGCCCGTTTCGTCAAATATTGTAGCCTGCGGATGCCTGATTTATCATAAAAATCTTATTAGTCCTTAATTTAATTGACAAGGTAATCGATATTAAAATATATATTTATATAATTGATCGATGTGATCGAAAAGAGAAAATGATATCACATGAAGTTAGTTTTATTCTCTTTCGTTATTTAGCGTTTCAATATTGGCATAAAGAGATTTGAAAAAAAAGTGAGGTTGGGGGTGGGCACGTAGAGTACTAAAACAAAATCTTGTAACAATATCCATAGGTGTAAAAACATGCGGACCCGCCAACTGATAACTCATCAAAGTAACTTGCGAAGACTTTTGGGTTGGCCTCCCTTGATTTAGAAGGACCCCGGGGACTCAGATCACGATTGCTCGTGAGGCATGTTGATAGCCTTAATTTACTTATTCCTTTTGTTGAATTTCAAATGGCTAACATCATGGCTAATGTTTTGATGGGGTAAATAAATAATGGATTCTTACAGAGAAAATGATAGACTTCAAATCCAAGGGCACGTAGAGTACTAAAACAAATCAATTCATCTTGTTTGTTGTGGGGTTTTTTCTTCCACCAAACCCAGTCGCCTCCTAAAAAACTGCAAGAGCCAGCGACTTTCGTATCGCCTAAGAAAAGTAAACCTAACAGAGAAACGTGTAAATATAGGTGAATCAACAACTTAGATCAAAAACGTATTTACCTCCGTCCCTACCCACCCCCAGTTGTTTTTCCTCTATGTCTTCTTATCTGGGACCGTCTTAACGTTTGAATCGAGAGTCAAGACTTTCAGTACGGAAACGAGGTTGGTGAAATCAAAGGTGCACGCAATAGCGCAAGGGAAATGTGATTAGGTTCGTTTTGTGGGTGACACTAGCTATCCGACGCAACACACTCATCACACAACATTCAGTACAGCAATATATCTGTTACCCGTTAGATACAAGGTGAGTTGTGGTATGACAAGTTTCGTTAGATAAAAGGTGAGCTTGGGGTGGGGGTTAATGGTGAGTTTCTTAAGATACAAGGTGAGATTTGGAGGGGGGGGGTAATGATGAGTTTCTGTATATCCCTCTTTTGTGACGTGAGGAGTGTGTGTGGGAGTGGGAGGGGGGCTACAGGCGACTGAGATTGTACGTTAAGTTAATAAGTTAAGTTAGATGGTGGCAGTCAGTTTCACAGCATGGTAGCAATGTGCACTCTGCAGATGAAATGTTCACTGATCAATGTTGTGGCGGTGGCTGATGGAGGTGGTGTTTGTCGAAGGGGTGCTGATAGAGGCTGTACTGGTGGCAGAGGTGTTTGGGGCGGTGGTATTTACATTTACGTAAATACAGCCGCTGTGCTTAAGCTGGGGTGTTATCAACCATCGGGAATCAAAGGGCTACATGTGTGGGGTGTTATCAACCATCAGGGGTCAAAGGACTACATGTGTGGGTGTTATCAACCATCAGGGATCAAAGGGCTACATGTGTGGGGTGTTATCAACCATCAGGGATCAAAGGGCTACATGTGTGGGGTGTTATCAACCATCAGGGATCAAAGGGCTACATGTGTGGGGTGTTATCAACCATCGGGGGTCAAAGAGCTACATGTGAGATAAAAACTGCTTTGTTTACCTGAGTGGATCATTTGGAAAATTATGGGGATCATAAAGGTGTCTCGAAGGTAGGATGCATTTACGGTTCAATGAACGACCGAGTTGGTGGGCATATAACCTATTTTAGTAGCCAATAACTGTCCGCAACCCTCAGTGCATTCTTCATCGCCAGCTACATACTAATTGCTTGATACTTTTCAGCTAAAACGATGTTTTGGACCACACAAATTTGGATTACTACGCTTAGACGGCTAATGTAAGACACATCAATAAAAGCGAATTTACAGAAAATATGTTTTGTGCAACATTTGAAAACACCATCAACTGCAATAGATTTGTTTATAAAAAGAACACACAAAATAGGTGTATGTAATATAATAAAAACATACAAATAGTTTGTTGCAGATGTTGGTGCTCTTGCTATCATTTAGAGCAGAAATGTTGTTGTTAAAAGCCGATAAAAGATGGCAATCCTGAAATGTTACCCTGGGCTCTGAGTTATTCAAAGTGGAAACTTATTTTCAAAAAAAAACAAAAAAAACGTTCATCTGGTTTAAATAAAAACTTGAATTCAAATGCCCGATGTGTTGGCAGCACTAAGACTAATGTCAAATCTGAACGTCTGTTCAAACACTTTTACGGGGATAAAAACGTGCTTTGCACCAAAAACTTAACCAAGGGTTCTCGCAATTTTCATTATACCATGGATCCCCGTTTGTAGCTTGATGATGCCTTATGATGATACCTTCGAAGCGTAAAAGTTACACTTCCGTTTACGTGGCGAGAAAAAAAGTTTTAATTTCATCCCGAATCTCAGAAGTCTGGGTTAAGAGTTAGACTTCAAGTGAGTCGGTGGAACACATTATTGGGATTCCCTTGGTTTAGACCGATTTCAAGGGGAAGGAAATGATTTGAATGTTGTTTGTTTCTGTGTATATACTTTTTTTAAATAACTTCAAACTGTTATCTTTGGGGGGGGGGGGGGGTAAAAAAAAACTAATCAGTAGAGATCACTGGTTTTTTTCCCCTCTAAACACATGCAGCACACATTAAATGTACACACACACCTAGCTATCGTGAGGATGGCATCTAATTAATTTATTACACCAAATGCTTGGGGTCACCGCCAACACGCCACCGTTCGCGTCATTGCAATGGTTCATCTTGGCCAAGCAATGAAAAGAAAAGAAGTTGAGAATGCGAAACTCGTGCAAGCAACTGTCAGACTTCATGAATCAATCAAAAAAAAATAAAAAATTAAAATAACAAAGCAATTATTCGTGTTTGTATTATGACGTCATGTAATTTAGATGAACTCTAAAAACCAAATCTCACACAACACAACGCCATAAATGTGTGTCGTCTATTTTTAGCACAGAAGATGATCGTATTGCTGAGTTCACAAGCCAAACTTTGCGCTGTGCAGACTGATTAAGTGCCCGGGACACATTAAAGGGGCAGACCCCGGTCTTCACAACCTCTGGTCACACCACTGTTTCGGTTTCATCGGCAGAGAATCGGACTCTACGGTAGGGTGACCAAAGCGGTATTTCCCCCCCTGCCCCCCTTCACTACGCCTCTGTTTGGAGGGTATCCCCCCCCCCGAAACACTCGTTGGGTGTGTATCCTTTTTTTTCCAATTCATGATTTGGTCACCCTACGCTACGGTGATGGGTCAGGAGGCTAATAAATTATACACCATTTCTCATATTACAGCACGTTAGGACTGAACAGTACGGAGAATAAATGGGGATTTAAAGCAGGGCGTGGTTTGCGTGATTACATGGATCCATCAGCGCAAGGTTTCTCAAGCTGTGGTTTCAGGAGCGTGTTACATACGGGCTACATTGATTGGGGGGGGGGGGGCATTTTTTAAATATAAAAAAAGTGGGGTTGGGTCATTTTCATAATTAAAATGTAAAATATCCTTCTGTCAATGAGGATCTCTGTTTCCCAGTTGTTTCCATTAATTCCTAGAAATATGCATATCTATATACTGCCAAAAATGCTGCCATTGATTAAAAGGAACTCCATATCACTTGAATCTGTGTTTGAAAATTGAAATATCAAAAGATGGCCCAGGAATTATTATTTATATTTTTTTTAAAGTGAAAAGGTAAAGAATATAAGTAAAAATGTCAAGGACATAAAAGGGCAAACAAAAGTGGAAAAAAGAGTTCGTCAGCAACTTTTCATGGTCATGGCACAGCGCCACATCAGTCTTGGGACAAAGAGAATGACAACTTGAAGAAGAAGAAAAGATACCACAAAAGAGGGAATAATCAGAAACAGCTCCAATCATGGAGCTAAGTTTTAGCTGATAAATTCATTTTATTATTATTAATTTACAACTTGATGGCAGTCTTCCTCATATTATTTCTATAGTTGGGTAAAATCTTATAAGTAACATTCGCTTTCATTTTAAATCAAACAATTTACAGAATGTAACATACAGGTCACTATTTGCATAATGCAGACTACTTTGTGTTAAGACCACTATGAGCCTTTCCCCCATGTTTGAGAGTCGATTGGAAAAAATAAGATCTTCTTTTAAAGAATAGTTTTCAATTTTCAAATATTTTTTTATGCCTCTTAAAACTGGAAAAGGGCAGATATTTCGACATGGCTATAAAGAAAATTTTAAAATTGCCAAATGGTCGGTTGGAATTTCTATCTGGCCGTGTTCCAAGTGAAACTTTTGAGACTATCTACTTGAGAGAGAAGACAGGAAAGAAAGGGACAATGTAACTTTGTTACTAAGCAAAATTCACACAAAGCTAATTCGATTTCTACAGTCAGTCCACTGGAAATTATCATTTCTGCTTCAACTGGGAATGGAGGGAAACGCACTCACTATTGCCGACGGCTGGAAGGTGGCGGTTGTAGCGGGTGGGGATACCCTTTTCACATGTGGCATATAACATTGTCCTCTGCAACCACCAACAGGGCCGAAATATGAAGTTCTTCCTAATCTGAGGCACACGCAGCACACACCTTCAAACAGTCAGACAGAGACACACAGATGGTAGCAATAGCGCAGGACACACCAGGCCCCTATAAGCCTGCACCAGGGAAATGCGTAAGCCAAAATTAGGCGCAAGTACAGTAAACAATTTACACTGGGTACAAATGAGGAAAAAACCCCCGGGAACCCGGGAGGAGATGCTTATCCAGACAGCCTGCAAGGGTCAATCAAGCAAAAGATATAGATTAAACTGGTCAAGAACGGTCGACTCCCTCTCAGCCCGCACCTAGAACACATTTCAACGGTGGGATGTGCGGCTTTCTGGAAGCGAGCCATTTCTTCATGTCATCTAGCTGTCACGGGGTCGGCAAACTTGTTGTGCGGAGGGCCACATTGACAAATGTGAAGCTATGAGGGGGGGGGGGGGGGCCGCATGTACATTTTGACCAATTTTTACATGGCGAAAAACTTTTTCCCCCTTTAAAATCGGTAAATTCGCATTACATAAAAAAATTAAAAAAATTTTTTAAAAAAACCAATTTTTACATGGCGATAAACATTTCTCTCCATTAAAATCGGTAAATTCGCATTACATGACAAAATTAAATAACTGTTTTAAAAAATAGGAAATTAGAAAGAAATTTGATCAAAAATGTTAAAACCGTACATGAAATTCTGTAAAATTCAAAAAATAACTTAAAAACAGAGTATTTTTTAAATTTATAAATGCCTTCTAGGGCCGCATAATATCAGTTGCCGGGCCGCATGATTTTGTCAGCCCCTGGTCTAGCTGTTAAATTTTTTTATTTTTTTGAATGCTCGCTGGAAGAAAAAAAAACATGAAAATTCCCACCAACCCACAGATTTACCAAGATGTCAGGATCGTGAAGGTCGGGAAACCCCACTCCTACTGATACTGGAAACACACTCTAAACGTGAGTAAGGCTCAGGGGCGTTAAATCGTGTTTGTTCCAGCTTAACACTAGTGGCTGCCTTACCAGGCCAAACGTTTCTAAAGCTAAGTTTCTAAAGCTAAGTACCGTAATGCTATATCAATTACAAAAATTAAAGAAAAGATAACAGACACACACAAAAATGACTAAAGATAATGACTGCACATTTTCGTAAAAACTTACCAGATCCAGAACGAGGCCTGTAGCGTTCTTTGTAAGTTTTCCTCCCGTCCTTACCATGATAGCTGTGATAGGGACCTGAGATCACTGTCTGGTGGTCACCAAAGGTCTCGCCACCACGTGAATGGACCCAGTCATCGGTTCGCCTCGACACCACAGAGTCTGATCCGGAAACGTTCATTTGGCGACGGTTGTTTGGCCAGTGTCCGGACCTGAGCCCGGACGAGGCCAGGTAGCCCGTTAGGTCAGATTTCGCCGTGGAGAAGTCCGCACTGAGGTCCGAAGATGCCGTGTGATACTGTTCTGAATCTACCTCTGACAGCTGGCTCAGAGGCGACGAAGAACGACTCCAACGAGGACTGGACGTGCTGCTGTCGCCATCGCCGGGCGTGGTTTCACGATGAGCTACAGAAACATCACATATCTGATCGGTATCCTTGTCTTTCATTGGTCTATCCGTTAAATCACTACTGGAAGACGCATTATCTTTAGTGTATTGCAGATTTCCGTGCACTGAATTTGTATGTTCTTTTCTCCTGAGATCAGAAAACGACCGACTGCTCCCGTGGTGACGACTGCAGTGGAGCAGGTTATCGGCAGAGCTCGCGTGGAAGCCAAGGTGCTTCGGTCGGTCGTGATGGCTGAACTCCATCAAGGAATGACTCCTGTTCCTGGAGGTCGGCGACTGACTGTACGGCAGGGGGAGTTCGTCGTCCGTGTCCTCGTCGATGTGAAGGTCGGAGCAACACGAGCATGAAAGGGAGCAGGAGATATCCTCGTCGCCACTAGAGCACAGCGTGGAGCTGGACGAGTACCTGCTGTCGACATTCAGTTTGTCCGAGAGATTATCCGACCACTGACCGCTAGAGGTATCATCGTCGTCGATGCTGTTGTCGATGCTATCGTCCTGAATATAAACATGTGTTGAATCCCGGGCAGGGGAATTAACGTAATGCGATCGGGTTGACGGTGATGGGGACAAGTCATCCACAGACAGCGAGCAGCCATTTCGAATAAAATCCTTTGCCGGCCTGTAGGTAGTAGTGTCGTTTCCATGACAACGACTCAGGTCGGCCAGAGATTGGGTTTTCTGGTACCGTTCTGGCTGAGTACCTCCCTGGGAGAGTCCGTACATCGAATGACGTTGCTGTCCCGCACAATCGCGTGGGTTCGCGTCCAACAGCAGACGGCTGTTCCTTCTCATCTTCCGCAGAATTTTCTCCCAGTCCTCAACGGAGCGCCAGATCAAATCACAGCTCCCCGGCTCGTCCCCACAGCTCGGTGTGGCCTCGTCGTGCGAGGAGCACGAGTTGACGCTGACCAGCGAGCCAGACCTCGACCTTACATTATTTCTATCACAGTAAGACTTGAGGTCCCCGAAAATGTCCCTGCTGGATCCTAAACTGCTGATGCTGCCCAGGAGACTCGACTTCCTGGCACTCCTGAACTTCTCGAACTCTTTCTCAAATTCCTGGAAAGTCTCATCGTTGTCGAAAAAATCTGCGAAGATGTCATCCACGTACCTGGACGGCTCGTCCACTTCACGTCTGTTGTCAACGACGTCTCTGAAGACGGTATTCTCGTTGTGACCCGAGAGCCTCCGGGCGTTCTCCATGTTGCGGGAAGACGTCTTACTGTTTTTCACGGTGTCGAAGACGCGCTCAAACTCTTGGAAATGTTCATCTCCGTTGATGAACTCCATCAGGATATCCCGAATGCTCGTGCGTATCCCACTCCTTCTGTCGAAGCCGAAAAGACCGCTCCTTCGGTCAAAGTCGGCCCTGAGCCCGAAAGAGTCCGGTCGGGAGATTCGAGTTTCCGAGCTAGGTGTTCTTAAAAATGGTTTGGGATCCGGACGACGGGACACCAGGTTTTCTACGCCGCCTGGGGGTGATGGATCAGCTGAAGGACGAGGCTGGCTGGAATCACAGCTGGACTGTGCATCGTTCAGTCGCCGGTTCTCGGTGTCGCTCCGAGCGTGGTGACTTTTACGTCTATTCTTACACACATTGTTAGGTCTACAGATGAGCTCCAAGTCCTCCTTCAGGGCAGCATAATTGGCTTGACCGGAATCGCCGCCAGGCACATCCACCGAACATCCACGTTTCAGCTTCTGAAAATCTTTCAAGTCCTGCTTGAACTCCTCGAAGTCTTTCTCGTCCTTGAAACCGTAGAGGAAATAGTTATATTTTGAGGCCGGTAAATCGGAGAACTTAATACTAAATATACTGTTGGCAGAGTCGGGCGCGCAGCACACTTGAAACTGTTGGGGGCCGTGGCTGTAGTAGCCACTGTCCTCCATACCTGGCTATCCGACCACAGCCTTGTCTCCCCATATACCAAACGGCTTTTACGACCGAGATTCTAGGCTAAGCTCTGTTCTACACAAGGTAAAAATTTTTTGCCTTATATCACACTCCCACCAGCGTTGTTTCACAGCGTTGTGTCTATAACCGCAGGATGCAGGGCCCTGATAATACGAGCACAATTCGATAGCATCGGCGACTGATAATACCCGAGATTCTATTCATGAATACATGACGTCACTACAACAGATTGGCGTCGAACGTGCCGTTATTCATGCTCCTTATAATAATAATAATAAATCCGCATTTTTTAAAAAAAATAATTATACAATGATAAAAGATAAATCGAGCGAGTCGTGGCGGCAATAAGAAAGACGGGGACGCACTGCACAGTTACAAAAATGTCTTGATATATGAGGCAATGAACAGCTGAAATCAATGTACACTTGCAACATCGGAGCACAACAGAACTTAGGAACTCATTAAGTCAGTGAAAAACTCACTGCCATCACCAGGTAACGAATGCAGCCCTGACTTCAGTTTGAGAATATCGCGGGTGGATTCTGTAAGTTCTATACTAAACCAAGAACGATGGCGAGGAAAGGCGACAGAACATTTATCCTCTCTATGAACGTAGGCGAAATCCAACGAAAATTTCAACATGGGGACTGCATTCGCCATAGTCCTACATCATCGATGTATGAAAATGATACGTCTTCTGACTCTGATAGTAAGAAGTCCGTTGCGACTACCCCCTGATAGTGAACCGACTGAGATAGTGAACCCACTGAGATGGTGAACCGGCAGAGATAGTGGAGACCTAAAACAACAACAAAAGCGACTGATTAAAATGATCCGGCCCCCGCTCACACCGTCAGCTCGTGAACGAACTCGGCAGCTCACCTGGTTTACCTCTTCACTGGGCACACGGTGCCAACAGGTAAGAGGTACCTACACTACCAAGTTCAACTCTACGAAGGAGCACCAAAAAAAAAAAAAATACACTATTTGGCAGCCGATGCTTGTGAGCACATGAGAAGGGGTGCTGGAAGAAAGCCTAGACTAGAGGAGACGAACGAGGAGAGACAGAGGGAATAAAAACAAACCTAACGAGAGAAGTCGGGGGTGGCGGGTTGGAATAAAAGGTAAGATCGCTGGAATGGAGTTCCATGTTGAGACAGGAAATACCGTTTTTATATCTTCTTTGTCTCAAAAGATGTTTAGTCAACCATCATTAGGTAAGGACAGTAAAACTAATGCTACCGGAATGCTACAGTGAAGGGTAAAGCACTAGAGGTTCTTGGAGAGTATTAAAAGTTAGTAGCGACTGCATATACTATTTAAATGGTAAATGGTAATAGCACCACATGATAAATAGAAAGCCTGATAAGAAAGTGTTAAATGGTTGGGTCATCAGATATGAATTGCAGAAAGCTTAGTAATTTTACACTTACAAGGGTGCCATAAATTATAAGACCCAACCTTCAGAATGGAGAATCAGTCTTTAGAATAAAGAGCTTAGTAAATAAACAGCGGTGTATGCGAGTCATTTTGTTGAAATGTGAGTCAGATGCTGCGCACTCAATGGGCCGTGTCAAGAAATTGTTGTTACCTGCGTGAGCTGTTGCAGATAACTGACCACAGATAATTGATGTGAGAGGATGGCATACACCGCAGGCAAAAGGTGAAATGCAGAGTGGTACTGACAAGGGACAGAGTACCAAACCCACGGCGCTTGAAAATTTTAATTTTTTTAAAACTAACCAATTATATATTCCTTTGTTTAATAAAGCACGAAGGCGTGGATGCTGTGTCTGCTTAACAATCGTCCTTTGAATCGCCTCTGACATTCAGTGTGATCACTTGCTCTGTATGCGCGGCTCAAACTCAAGTGACAACCAAGCGCACACTCACGGCATTCTTAATAACAATAGTTCGGGTCTAATCTTTGTCATTGATGCGTAGCGTAGCAGACACTGCTTCAAATGACCGAAAATTTAGTTATAGTTCCTCAAGGCTAACAATGTTAGGAAATTTTTCTAGTCAACAAAGATCATTAATAACGCTCCTAAATTAATATTAACTGAAACACACCACATTAACAGATTGTATTTCGCTCTGTTAAATATTCAACCACTATTCTAACTCAACACTTTTAACATTGAATTCGTCCCAGTATTTTCCAATGAAAATGAGCATCACATATAAGATTTCAGACGGACAGATTGGAGATGTCTCATGATTAACTTTGATGAAAAGAAAAAGACTCAGAAGAAAACGTCAGGCTACGACAGAATGCACAAACTGCTGCTAAGAAATATCCATTTAGTTTCAGCATCCAACAAAAGTGTACAACCCAAGGACTGACGCCAAACCTTCCCTGTGGTTAAGTCCATACAATTACAACGGCGTGCGCCGTACGGCAACAAATACACTGGGGTGGGATGTTTTAGACCACCCCCCCCCCCACTTCTTCCCTAACCCGAGCACCTCATCATATGAAAAGGGACATGTGTTACGCCAAGTCTAGAAACAGCTGCCAGTTGGACTCACGTGCAAAGCCATGGTGTACTGGGGGGGGGGGTGTTCCGTCATGTTTATTAGCACGATGGTGATGAATGAGTCCAAGGAATTCCATGGTGCGTATCTGTATACGGGTTGAGGGGGGTGGGGTTGCCGGGATTATAACACTGTAAAAAATGAAAATATAATTGTACAGCCTGTCCATAATTACAGGTACAGCTTTCCACCTTCTCTCTATCTCTCTCTCTCTCTCTCTCTCTCTCTCTCTCTCGCTGTCTCTCTCCCTGCCCCACCAATCCTCTCCCCCAAGTTCCCGAAAATTCAGCTTTTTTAAAACCTTCAAAGTAGCACAGGTAAAACACAGATAAGAAAAACGCAACCGATAAGATGTCCAAATATTTTTAAATCTGTGAAAGCAACATTTTGTAACAAAAAAAAAAAGAAAACATTAAAAAAACACATAAATTTCCATCTAGCGGAACCTATAAAGCCAAGAGGAAATAGAAACAAACTTCTCTCACTTCTTCCAAAGATATCAAAGAATACAAATTTGGAAACGAAATTGAAAGATAGCAATTTTTTTTTGTAATAATGGTGAAAATCTTAAAGAAATTCAACAATATGTGGTTACCGTACTAGTACATGAATGCCATGCGTTTTAAGAACTTTGAAAAACTAACAATTAGACACATTATATGTGCATTGTCTAAACTCAAATGTAAGACAAGTTAAATGTTTCTTGTTTGAAAACCTAACATTTAAACCATTAGCTTATATAACACTGAAAACCTAACATTTCAGACATATAAAACTGAAACCCTTACATTTAAATCATGTTAGTTCTACAACTGTGAAAACCTAAAATCTAAGATATTATACATAACTTTGTTTGTAATCCTAACATTTAAGACACGTTCTATACATCGATATAATATTGTTGGCACTCTTCATGTACTCATCGACAGGCCACGGGAGTTGTGCAGGGGGTAGGGGGTTACTGTGTAGTTCCTAGTGTTCTTTCTCCCCCCAAGCATCTTTTGTATTACAAATAATGGGGCACACCCCACGCTGTTCAGCTAGCAGACATTTTTTCCGCCTTACTTTTTGTCTTCTATTTTAACAATAACTGTAAGATTTTTAAAAAAATGTTAATGTGAAATTTCATTTCCCGCCGTTGGTCAACACATTCTCCCGACGAAATGAATTCCGGGGTCCTAGCCCGGCCTCCCGTGACACACAGCGAGCTGGAAGTATTCACAGATCATACGACCCTTTCCAGTTCATAGTCATACAGTCGAGTGACAACTTAACATGTTCGTCCCTCTCATGATATGGCCCAGTGACAAGTTAACATATACGACCATTTCCAGCCTATAGTCCAGTGACAAGTTAACATATACGACCCTTTCCAGCTTATAGTCCAGTGACAAGTTAACATATACGACCCTTTCCAGCTTATAGTCCAGTGACAAGTTAACATATACGACCCTTTCTAGCTTATAGTCCAGTGACAAGTTAACATATACGACCATTTCCAGCCTATAGTCCAGTGAAAAGTTAACATATACGACCCTTTCCAGCTTATAGCCCTGTGACAAGTTAACATATAAGTCCCTCCAATCATATATGCTAGTGACAAGTTAACATACAAGTCCCTCCAATCATTTATGCTAGTGACAAGTTAACATACAAGTCCCTCCAATCATATATGCTAGTGACAAGTTAACATACAAGTCCCTCCAATCATATATGCTAGTGACAAGTTAACATACAAGTCCCTCCAATCATATATGCTAGTGACAAGTTAACATACAAGTCCCTCCAATCATATATGCTAGTGACAAGTTAACATACAAGTCCCTCCAATCATATATGCTAGTGACAAGTTAACATACAAGTCCCTCCAATCATATATGCTAGTGACAAGTTAACATACAAGTCCCTCCAATCATATATGCTAGTGACAAGTTAACATACAAATCCCTCCAATCATATATGCTAGTGACAAGTTAACATACAAGTCCCTCCAATCATATATGCTAGTGACAAGTTAACATACAAGTCCCTCCAATCATATATGCTAGTGACAAGTTAACATACAAGTCCCTCCAATCATATATGCTAGTGACAAGTTAACATACAAGTCCCTCCAATCATATATGCTAGTGACAAGTTAACATACAAGTCCCTC
The DNA here is from genome assembly GCA_964033795.1 of Lymnaea stagnalis. Classification (NCBI taxonomy): domain Eukaryota; kingdom Metazoa; phylum Mollusca; class Gastropoda; family Lymnaeidae; genus Lymnaea; species Lymnaea stagnalis. Next base: position 1,962,372 of record CAXITT010000003.1, on the reverse strand, counting down.
CAATCATATATGCTAGTGACAAGTTAACATACAATAGTTACGAAGGTCATCCATTCTAAAGAAAATGGCGGTGGTTGGGGGGGGGGGTGTCGTCTGTCAAAGATAGATTGCGGAAGTTGCAGGTGGTTAAAATGGACGAAGATGTATTACGTGCGACGCCATATTTTGACTTTTGAATAAATAAGGGGCGACAATGGTTTTAAAAAAGGACATTGACGGAAAATACGGAAATGTGGGAAAGTAACACACCAAAAACTGCTTTTTTATGACAGGAAAATAAACAAATAAAATTTGGTTCCCGGTAAAACAAATCATCTGGCCTCGGTCACGTGTCATTCTTCACCTAAAAGCTTCTTGATGTCGGATGGTCATAATAATGTAACAATAATTAAGGGTAAATTCACATAAAATAGTTTTGTTTGTTTATCTTACAATAAAGGATTTTTTTTTTTAAATGCGTGCAAGAGATTCATAACGTGGGTTGTAAATCCTACGGGGGTGGGGGGGGGCAATTTGAAGATATGGGGAGTCTGGACTTTTAGTCTCTCGGGAGATGCATTTACATTTCAAAGGCGGCATGGGCAATGGTCGACAGAACAAGGGGGCAGTAAACTTGCTTAAGGTGCCCAGATGGGGCAAAAAAAAGTATGTGGAACACCGATGTATGCGAACCGCCAAAGAGAAAAACTAGCATAAAAATACGCAGCTAGAACATATAATTTTACGTAAATGAAAACATAAATTTCATAGTCCTGAAACATATATCTCTTGTCAAATGGGACCATTGCTTAAAAACAGGTTGAAGCAAGCAGATCATAATTTTATATCGTATTTCTTTAAAATATTCAATACATGGATCTGAAAATAGATATTGACATGCAATGACGTCGATACACCCAAAGTGAAATGGCAGCCGATTTACCAGTTTTACAGCAAAACGAAATTTGAACATCATGGGGAATGCCATGTGAGGCAACAACCAAGACTACCAACTGTCAAAAATATCAGAAACAATGTAGCTACTATCCACCTTAAATATACAATGTACCCACACAGGAGCGGATCAAGGGGTGGGTCTGGACGACGCAGAAAAAGTTTTAAGGTTATTTTTTTTAAATGTGTATAGTTGCTAACGTGCTTGTGTTAAGTCAGCTCACGTGACAAATTGTTAAGTCGGGGTCGGCACGTCTCACGTGACGCATTGTTAAGTCGGGGTCGGCACGTCTCACGTGACACATTGTTAAGTCGGGGTCGGCACGTCTCACGTGACACATTGTTAAGTCGGGGTCGACACGTCTCACGTGACGCATTGTTAAGTCGGGGTGGGCACGTTAAAAGTTTTAAGGTTATTTTTTTTAAATGTGTATAGTTGCTAACGTGCTTGTGTTAAGTCAGCTCACGTGACAAATTGTTAAGTCGGGGTCGGCACGTCTCACGTGACACATTGTTAAGTCGGGGTCGGCACGTCTCACGTGACACATTGTTAAGTCGGGGTCGGCACGTCTCACGTGACACATTGTTAAGTCGGGGTCGACACGTCTCACGTGACGCATTGTTAAGTCGGGGTCGGCACGTCTCACGTGACACATTGTTAAGTCGGGGTCGGCACGTCTCACGTGACGCATTGTTAAGTCGGGGTCGGCACGTCTCACGTGACACATTGTTAAGTCGGGGTCGGCACGTCTCACGTGACACATTGTTAAGTCAGGGTCGGCAGGCCTCACGTGACATATTGTTACACAGTCGGCACGTCTCACATGACGTATTAAGTCAGGGTCGGCACGTCTCTCGTGGCACACCCCACACCGCATCCGTTCCTGGAAACTAACACTTTTAATCCAACTGCCTCAGAATTACCTGCACTCCTTGCACGGAAGCTAAGGTGGAAAAAAGCGTGCCGAGTGGCAGACCTTCAACGCCTTATTTAAACATCCTTTAATGTAGTTTTTTCTCTTCTAATCCAAGAAGCAGCTTATCAAAAAGAAACACGGGGCACGGTTCAATCAGATGAAACCGGCCTGTCACCTCTGGCGTTTGAACCCAAAGTTCGTCTAACCCGGGTACAACGTAGCCCCAACCATTTACTAGACCACAAAATACACACACACACACACACAAAAAGAACAACCTCTTCTATACAAAAATTGACAATGATCCTTTAAAATAACCTTGTATATAACGGGATTTATTTTATTTACTGAATTTATTTATCTTATGGTGGTTTTTCGTAGTGAGGGAGAAAGAAAGAAAGAAAAAAAAGGGGGGGGGTTGTTGTAATTTAACTTTGTGTCTAAAACAAAAATGTAGATAAACTATAAATTACCATAAACTACCATTCTGAATTTTGACATGCTTCAAGTGTGTTTCAATACAGAGTTTCTTAGACTAGGTCAAAGTTTCTTTCGATACCAACCGCTGACTTAGGTAGATAACAGTCGACAACTGACAACGCATGGCTTATGAAACAGCTTTCAGATTATGAACTGCTGACATAATTACACGGAACGACATACGGTCCCGATTCCCGATGATTCTCTGGAAGCAGAGCGTGTAATCAAAAGTTTGACGTACGTGGTCGGGCTGAATGGATATCCTTACTAGCATTGAACGGGACATTCGCCTATATGCAATAATCATGGACACAGTGTGTGCAACACTTATGGACGCATGTGTTTGCTTGGTATTCTGGGAGGGGGGGGGGGGAAGGTCCTTTCTGTGTGTTGTTTTTAAATCACCATAATATCATATTTAAATTTTAATTTGGGTAAAAACGGTAGGTTTTTTTTCTCCAAATATTCTTCCTCCCGTATAAAAAATAGACACAATTTGATTAAAATGTTCAACTGAAGTTAATCAAAATGATCGAAAAGTGAGTCACCGTCGTTTTTTTTTTTTGTTTTCTTATATATCCCCCCCCCCCTTTTTTTTCCCCACATACACTTCTTAAAATTATTATTTTCTTAAATACAATTTCAATAAAAACAAACGAGAATTCCAAAAACGAACCTTGTGAGACTTGAGTGGAACAATTAGAACTACAGACAGTGATGCCAGACTTGAGTGGAACAATTAGAACTACAGACAGTGATGCCAGACTTGAGTGGAACAATTAGAACTACAGACAGTGATGCCAGACTTGAGTGGAACAATTAGAACTACAGACAGTGATGCCAGACTTGAGTGGAACAATTAGAACTACAGACAGTGATGCCAGACTTGGGTGGAACAATTAGAACTACAGACAGTGATGCCAGACTTGAGTGGAACAATTAGAACTACAGACAGTGATGCCAGACTTGAGTGGAACAATTAGAACTACAGACAGTGATGCCAGACTTGAGTGGAACAATTAGAACTACAGACAGTGATGGCAGACTTGAGTGGAACAATTAGAACTACAGACAGTGATGCCAGACTTGGGTGGAACAATTAGAACCACAGACAGTGATGCCAGACTTGAGTGGAACAATTAGAACTACAGACAGTGATGCCAGACTTGAGTGGAACAATTAGAACTACAGACAGTGATGCCAGACTTGAGTGGAACAATTAGAACTACAGACAGTGATGTCAGACTTGAGTGGAACAATTAGAACTACAGACAGTGATGTCAGACTTGAGTGGAACAATTAGAACTACAGACGGTGATGTCAGACTTGAGTGGAACAATTAGAACTACAGACAGTAATGCCAAAGGGGTCGCGACCCACAGCTTGAGAACCGATGATCTACGGTATTAGCGCCATATGACTTAGGTTTACCGTATTTACTCTAATTAGTCATATTTTAACAGTCCGTGTGGGTAGGATTTATTGTTAACGTGAACTGTCGTCATATTTATAATTTATACCTATAATTTTATATAGCCACGCTGGTGATCCAACATTTCAGAGCAGTGAGTTCAGTGAGCACATCATATTAGTTTCAAATGTTTAACTTGTTCATAATTGTATATAAAACTTGTCGCTGATGTACCGGGGCGTTGCACCCACTTACCCAACAACACCCAGCCCCTAAAACTAAAAGTCTTCCAATAGTGACAGCAAAATGTAGAAAATAGCATCATGACAACTAACGCGTATCCTTTCATTACCCTAGATCCCAACACCTCATGTAAACATACCCCAATATCTTTATCTCATCTGCCAAGGCTGTGGTCGGTCGTCTAAAACAGTGGTGCATAACCTTAGTGTACCGACCCTTGTGGGAGTCGCGATGGTTAACATCTTGTATTATGTGGGGCTCCAAGATTAGATAACTCTGCATCACTAGGGTCACACTCATAAGGATGCGCACCATTCATCCACAATACTTAACTATTTAGCTTTTATATGCATTACATAATGATTTACTATGAAAAAAAAAAACAAAAATTTTTCTTTGTCCCCCCCCCCCCCCTAAAAAAAACCAAAAAAAATCAGTGCTTCTCAAATTGCCTGGTCACGGAACACACAGTAATATAAAAAAATTCTCTTGATATCTTATGCCGATGTGACATAATATGCTACATAATGTCAGTGGTGTATAACTGAAAACAGACATGAGAATCGCAGCAGGATTGTTGTAACTTACAAAACAGCAGTTTTCAATTTCAATCTTTGTTATCTGCAATTAGTTTAAATGTTTATGTTTTTATAAAATTTTTAACTTGCGACAAGTCCGTTGAAAACCCCCGCTATGAATAATCATGGTTAGACGGACGATCCAATGACCACTGTTTGAGGAGCACTGAATTATTAATTAATACCCATCGGGAGATGATGGGTGGGGTGCTGTCTGTAAAAATAATTGATTCAATTAAAAAATAATGTAAAAAAAAACCCACAGGTAAATACTTAAAATACTTACAATAACCAGCAAGTATTACATTAGTTAATCTATCACAGAATAGATTAGTTAATCTATCACAGAATATAAATACTTGACACGTGCTGTAGGACGTGTTATGGTATTTTACTAACACATCTGGATATTACGTACTTTTTAAACACATATATACACATATATATATTCCCAGAGTTTGTTCAATGCCTTCACATACACATAACCGTCAACACAGGTATCTCCTGACCCAAATTGTGACTGGAAGATGTCACCACCACACGTTGGTATACACACACAAGGCTGTCATCCAGTGGTCAGATGTGTTAACACGTGTGACATGTAGGTCAGAAACAATCCAGATGATTTATTGAAGGTCAGTTCCTCCACACGTCACACACGGTGACAGACAGTATTTCAAAACAGAACCCATCACTATCCCAAGGGCAGCACGGTAATGACACTGCTGACAGTCCATGGGGCAGGTCGGAGTTCAACACCGTAGGCGACATCCGTAGAACACCCCCGTAGAACACCAACAGCAATAGACCAAAGGTAAGCCACACAAAACCGACACGAATGAGTCAGCGCAACACCGGGAACCTCTTTTTGAATGACTTTAAACTGTGGGTCATTCGACACACGCACACGCTTATGTCGACGTGCCGCAGGTAAGACTCTCCTGTCGCCGACAGTCACCGGATACTACACCCACTACTGGTGGCCTCTAATTACACAGTTTCACAAACTTCCACTAAAGTTACACTGTTGTTAACAGACTTGTTACGCCACAAACTTGGGGGGGGGGGGGGGGGGGGGGGGGGGGGGGGGGAGTGTTATGACCAGGTATAAGTAAATATTTTCCATCGGGATTGGCCCACGTATAACGGGCCGGTAAATTTCATAGATATCTGCCCGTAACATCTCACCGATAAGACCCGGTGCCCCGGGGGTGGGGAGAGGACGTGAGATACGGAAATGCAGGGTACGACACCTGTACACGGAAATCCTCTCTGTGGTCGGTCAACGCCCACGGACACCGAGATTGCGTTTAAACTTTAAACGACAGTGCATCAGGGCTGTCACACCTTGGGAAATTTCCTTAAGATCTTGGGAATTCACTACCCCATTTAGGGCCAAAACTCACTTTTTTATTTTAATTCCCAAGATCCTTAAAAAAAAACTGTTATTTATTTTGATGATCTTGGGAAAACTTGGGAAATATTTTGACCAAATCTTGGGAATTAAAAAAAATTGAGTGGCAGCCCTGCATGGACCAACCCCTCAACTGTAAGTTACTAGCTTCATCGACGTACTTTCATGATGACTGTTGTTGACTAAATGAGACAAATGGCCCGGGGGTGGGTGGGGGTAGGGGGGGTGTCCCTCACTTGCTTGAAAACAAAATTAAGCATGAAAATAAGTAAAATATATTTTAAAACTAAGGGAAGAGATGGTAGTTTTATTTCTATCTCGCCAAGAATATTATGTTGTGAGACAATAACCTCTACATCACGTCACCGATGTGATACACAACAAGCGTCATTATAGATAGTGAGCTCTTGAAATAGAACATTGGGATTTAAGGTCTTGTAAACTTGTTTCGGCAAAGCAGATTTGACAAGGGACTCACAAACGACGACACTTGATTAAAAGAACGATTTATCGCGGCTTTTCTGACCAGCCGTTGAATGGACACCGTATAGTTATATATTATTTATATGTTTGAATTACCCCCGTGTTGCACCTGAAGACCAGGGGTTCATCATATCTTACAATAATAGTAAATAGTCAATCCCCGTCCATTAAAAAAACAAAAACAAAAAACTAAACGCTTTCAGTACTGATTCAGTAATATAATAAATATGTGATTCCATCGAATGTTTGTCTCCCTTTTTAGTGTCCTTTTGGCGTTAAGTTAATATAGCTCGATTACTGGACATGGATAAGTCATACGCTGAGATGGATGGGTGATACCATGAGATGGATAGGTCAACAATGATTCGGATAGGTCATGCCACGAGAAAGCCCATGACAAATATAGCAAGACAAGCGGGATTAAGAGGACGAGGAAGACACACAAACACATGTCAACAAATGATGTCAACAAGGATGTAACCAAGACTGGTAGGGAGAGGATATCTAATGACCGGAAGGCTTGGAAAGAGAGAGGATATCTAATGACCGGAAGGCTTAGAAAGAGAGAGGATATCTAATGACCCGAAGGCTTGGAAAGAGAGAGGATATCTAATGACCCGAAGGCTTGGAAAGAGACAGGATATCGAATGACCCGAAGGCTTGGAAAGAGACAGGATATCTAATGACCCGAAGGCTTGGAAAGAGACAGGATATCTAATGACCGGAAGGCTCGGAAAGAGACAGGATATCTAATGACCGGAAGGCTTGGAAAGAGACAGGATATCTAATGACCGGAAGGCTTGGAAAGAGAGAGGATATCTAATGACCGGAAGGATCGGAAAGAGACAGGATATCTAATGACCGGAAGGCTCACAAAGAGAGAGGATATCTAATGACCGGAAGGCTTGGAAAGAGACAGGATATCTAATGACCGGAAGGCTTGGAAAGAGACAGGATATCTAATGACCCGAAGGCTTGAAAAGAGACAGGATATCTAATGACCGGAAGGCTCGCAAAGAGAGAGGATATCTAATGACCGGAAGGCTCGGAAAGAGAGAGGATATCTAATGACCGGAAGGCTTGGAAAGAGAGGATATCTAATGACCGGAAGGCTTGGAAAGGACAGTTATTGACAGTTATGCTCGACTGGGAGTTGAACAAGTAAATAAGAAGAAGACGGTAATCCGAGTATAAGGTCTCCACCAAAACTGATTCCATCCTCAAAAGACCGACTGCCACCCACTGACCCACCATTCGTTCACCCTCCTCTCCCCTTTGAAAGCCAGAGATCCACTCACCGACAAAAACCTCTACGGACATTCACGACTCATCCCGCCTCATAATAAAAATATCCCACTACGACAGACAAACGAGTCATAAGTGTGGGTTGTTTTTTTTGGGTTTTTTTTTTTTTGGTTTTTTTTTTTTGGTTTTTTTTGTTTTTTTTTTTTTTTTTGGGTTGTTTTTTGTTGGGGGGGGGGGCGCATTTTTTAAAAAAATGAGTCAAAATGCATATGGGTTCGCGAAATATTTGAAAGAGACATTTGAGGTGGGTGCACAGGTGTGATGAATAACCTATCCAAACCGAGGCCCACAAACCGTTGACCTTATCTGATGTTACATTTGAATACAGTGATCCCCAGCATGTTCGCAGTAAAGGACATCGATAATCATATCAAAAAGATGGATCAAACAATGTACACTAAATATAAAAATATTCAAATATAGTTTGATTCCATATACGAATTTGAAATAAACTAACAGTGACTATATTTTATCACAGAAAAGTTAATATCTTTAAAATGATTTCATCTGGTAAATTTCCTGCTTTATTCGTCCTTTACATTAGTAGAAAAAAAATAGAAGGCACAGTTTACCAGATTGCCAGCTGCACTGTCAGCCATATCGGTCCATGGAATAGGTGAGTACACCGTCATTGAATATAGTATCGTAAATCCATTTATTTTTTCAGTAAAGTAAAGGGCACTAAAACAAGGCCCTGTCGCGGTGATAATGTTTAAGAAACCACTGGGGGGTTTTTTGTTGTTTTTTTTTAATTAATACGCCTTGAACTACTGCACTGCCGACCAGGTAGTGTTAAAAATACCGGTTTAAAGTATAACTATCTTGGGGGAAACGGTAACTGACGGGTAGGAATCAGATGTTACAAGAATGAGTCACGCTCCTATGGATTTATTAGGATTGTGACGTTAGACCCACGACATGTGCCTAAAGAAAAACAGCTGAATGGGGAAAAGTCCGACATGGGCAATGGCAATGGAATAATGGGTCAAAGCTGAATCGCAGTACAATTCTTTTATAATAATGGGGAAACCCCGCAAACACCTGGTGTGAATGATCAGATCGATGGCCTTCCCGCGCATGTTAAAGCCTTAATTGTGGCATAACAACGGGGCATTGGCATATTATCAAGGCATTTCCTATCCACTTTTAACCCTATTAAATTTAAAGTATGTAAGGCCAGGGGATTTTCCCCATAAGTTCATAAGTATAGTACTTTAAAAGGACTTGGACTGACAATACCATAGCACCACTGTTTACTTTGACTGGAGATCCCATAGCACCACTGTCGACTTTAACTGGAGATCACATAGCACCACTGTTGACTGAAGATCCCATAGCACCCTATTTACTTGGACTAGAGCTCCCATAGCACCACTGTTTACTTTGACTGGAGATCCCATAGCACCACTGTTTACTTTGACTGGAGATCCTTAGCCTCCCTATTTACTTTGACTGGAGATCCCATAGCACCACTGTTTACTTTGACTGGAGATCCTTAGCCCCCTATTTACTTTGACTGGAGATCCCATAGCACCACTGTTTACTTTGACTGGAGATCCTTAGCCCCCCTATATACTTGGACTGGAGATCCCATAGCACCACTGTTTACTTTGACTGGAGATCCCATAGCACCACTGTTTACTTTGACTGGAGATCCTTAGCCCCCCTATATACTTGGACTGGAGATCCCATAGCACCACTGTTTACTTTGACTGGAGATTCCATAGCACCACTGTTTACTTTGACTGGATATCCCTTAGCACCCATATTTACTTTGACTGGCGATGCCATGGCACCCATGTTTACTTTGACGGCAGATCTCATAGCACCAATGGTTTAAGAACCACATTCAAATAAAAAATTGACTTACTTAATACACAGCAAAATTGCCATGATTAGGTATTAACTCACAGAATAAGTAATAGAATCACTAAGTTGGATAACAAGGCCACATAGGTCTGTATTAGTTTGTTCTCTAGAACAGCAAACTGAATGACATCACATGACATAACAACAAACTGAATGACATCACGTGGCATGAATGTCTCCTTCGCTTGCTAAATCTTTTCTCAGGTCGCCTCCTTGTTACAACCAATCGCCGTGGACTTAATTTTAATCTCTTCCGACCCAACTATACTACATTAACTTTCGTACCTACTATTGTTCTATTACATTCCTCTTGATTTTCTCCACCTACTAATGTTCTATTACATTCCTCTTGCTGTCCTTCACCTTTTAATGCTCTATTACATTTCTTGGTGTCCTCTTACCTACTAATATTCTATTACACTCCACTTGCTGTCCTCCACCTACTAATATTCTATTACATTCATCTTGATGTCCTCCACCTACTAATATTCTATTACAATCATCTTGATGTCCTCCACCTACTAATGTTCTATTACATTTATCTTGCTTTCCTCTCGGATACTACATTGCAGCTGTTTATTTTAATTTTATATTAGTTGTGCTGTTGGTTATTCGCAGAACAAGGCTTCTTGCCGATACGTAAAATGCTTTGTTGCCTCATTTTTTCAGGTTTTTCCTTGTTTTACTTTTTTTCTTATATCTGAACTTTCTTGATTGCAATTAAATGCGTGTCCAAAGACAACAAAAATGATATTTTTGTATTTGTTTTACTTTCATTTTTTTTTACGCCTCCATCTACTACCAGGAGCAACACTTCACCACTTGTGGTATGTATACCATAGTTTGAGAACCAGTGTAGATAAGCCTTTAGTGTGCATTTTTGCAACCTTCTGAAGTGTTAAACCCTGCTACCTGTGAGGTCACTGCCATAATTATCATCAGTGTTTACATTGGTTTATTGGCTGTGTTAATGGGATAAAAGTCTTGCTGACAAAGCAGAAGTCCTGAATTCAACAAAGAAATAAGCATCTGTCGATCCAATCCCAATACAATCAGCTGACTAAAATAAAGTAAAGATTAACACAGACCCAGGTGGAAAGAAAAGTAAATAAGGAAATGCCTCTTTTAAAAGAATATTTGGCTACAACAAGAATATTAATTTAACAACCCTTAAAGACATCGTTTTTCATACAAATCCTTTATAAAATATGTAATATCGAACAATGGGGAGTAGGGCTCAAAATTGGACAAAACATGCATACAAAATACAAGTAACACACTTTATATGAATCTCAATTAATGCTCCTCCCCCACCCCCCCCCAACAGTAAATTTATTTCATGGCCCTGAACTATATTAATACGCTAATGACTCACCTTCTTTTACACCGCATTTTTATTTCACAAACTATTTTAGAAAAGCAAAAGAAAATACTACGCACCAAACGCACTTACGATATCTTTTTTAAAGAATCTTATTTAGTGCAGTTATCAGGAATCTTCCTTCATACACCCCTTGAAAAAAATGAAAAACTGATTTGTGGGGGTTGGGGTTAAAATTTGATAGTATGTGTTTTCATCTGCAATGAGTCGTTGTGCTAACTTTCATCTCAATAGGTTGACGGGAAGTGGGTGAAATTAGCCGTCCGAAAATTTTGCCGACCACCCATGAACAAAAGCGTAGTTAATATAAAGTATTTTTAAAAACCAAAACGGCATTAAATCTAAAAGTTTCCCCCTCTTTTCATCTCGCAGAGCTAACATTCGTCTTATCTTTTAATGTACGATTTAACAACTTCCATTCTCTCCTCCAAAAAATTTTGCATTAAAATATAAATATACAATCGATTTACCGGTACTATAAAAAATGATGGCAAACATATTTTTAATACTTATTTTAGTTAGTGTGGCAGAGAACCTATAAGACACCTTTTTAAAAATGTAACAATGTGAAAATATAAATTTATTATTGTCAATATTTTTGCTAAAAAACATTTTTAATATGTGTTGAGTTTAATTTGCAGATTATTAATTATAAGCAGGCCTCTTTGTGTAATTGATATAAATCAGCCTGTAATAATCTTTTTGCTTTTCATACCTAATAATTTTATAGAATAACAAGATAAATTTTATAAACTCTTGGTCAAGTGATGTAAAAATTTTAAAGAGCTTAGATCTTCTTTGCATACTTGTTTTTTTTTATATATTAATATTTTTTTAAATATTTTTTTTTGCGTTGGGGGTTGTGGTGAACTATGCTTATTCCTGTTGTATCCATGACCTGACCAGTTCTTGAACTTAGAGTTTCCCAAGAAGTTCAATTTTTAACAGGAAATATACGGTAGTTAAAGAAAAGATAATGACAATAAGAGTATCAATCGTTATTAGCATACCATATTTATAATATTCATAATGATTTATTTTTAGATTTTAAAAAATATGTGGTTGTTTGAACAAATTAAAATTGTAATTAAATAATCCTGCGCTGTTTAACCCCATTTTAAGGTCTATGAATGGGTTAGATTTTAAAGGGGAGACAATTCATGAAATAGCTAAATGTTTGTAAGGATGATGTTAAGAAAAATGAAATCAAAACAAAAGTACAAGATATATCCAAGCACTAAAGAATAAATATGCGGACAAAATAATTAAACACCATCAAACAAGTGGTTTATAATTATTAATACCTGCTCTTAAATGTGTTGAAAATGGACAATTAATTAATCAATCAAAAATAATTGTTGGCATTATCCATGAAAAGCATACTTCCCACCACTATTTCTACAATTTTCAATACAGATACCCCAGTACAGATCATCTAATGATGTATCTGTTAACAGGGGACTCGTGACTAGATTCAAAGTGCAGGGAAATACCCTTTTTCCATTAAATAAATGCACTTCAAATTCTTTTTCATTTATAACCTTTCTTTATTATAAATAGAATAAAGGAACAGAATACCCCAACAACCTAGTCTTAACCACAGAATTCTGTCATTAATATGGAGTAACTGTACACATTTTTCAGAACAAAATCCACGTAATTAAAGATAAAATGTATTTTATGCTTATCAGTGGCATCTTTTGAATTGAAGTTTAACAAATCAGATGGTATAAATTTTAAACCAAAAAAAATCAATTTTTGGGAGACCAGAGAATCACGAAGGAAGGTTAAAAAGTAAAAACCCCATAACATCACCAACATGGAACAATTAAGAAAATAATAAATAATTTTTTAAAGTTAAAGTATTTAACATAATTTACAATATGCCAGTCATGATGAAAAATCACGAAAAAAAACCCAAGGTGTACTAGAAGTGGCGGAGGACAACTTGAAAAAACTTTTTTTTTTTTAAATTTTAAATACGGACTATGGCAAGGTTGAAAAAAAAAGGGGGGTGGAGAGAAAGGATGATCTAAAAATGGAGAAATTTCATACCAAGGGTACTTACTCTGACATCGTAGACACTGCTTGTAGACTCCCCATATAAAGTCCCCGCAGTAGTCACACCAGGTCGGGTTTGTGAGGTTGCATGGGATGAAATTGTGACCTAGTCCACGTTGTGGGATCTGGGACATCTCTATCTGCTCGCTTGGCCACACGTGTTCAGGGAGCTCATCGTACATGCTGCGGCGTTTAAGTGGCGCAGCAATACCCTGTATCACATCCTGCACTTTGCCCCATTTTCGCCTCATGACACCAAAGATGCTACTCTCACCGCTGGTCACGTCATTTCCAGTTGCCGAACTGCCCACCGAGTTAGCCGTTGCCATTATGGCTTGGCTGATTTGTCGGAAGGCCAGGTCCTGGATGTAGTCACTGGCCATCAACTGGTCAACATTTTGGATGGCTTTTTAATCTTATTTTGCAAGTTTTATTCGATTCATTTTTCTTCATCAATTTAATAATATAAAGGGAGCACTGCATGAAAATTCAAAAAATTTTACAAGTGCTTTGAATTCTTTTGGATCCAATTATAAATTTGAAAGAAACTTGGATGACCAAGACCAGGTGAGGAATCTGTAAATAGGGAAAATAAATCCAAATGACAACAACAACAAAAATTAAACTAAGTACTGATAACATGAACTATTTTTCAGGCCAGTTGGTGTTACTGTTTACTGTTGTTGGAATGGCTTTAATTAACTTGACCAATCTTTGAACAGACTCAATGTTAAGTGAATCTCTGTGCCACAAAATATATAAAGCCAAACAGGAAGTTTATTGATAAAACACACTGGCTTGCTAGTGCAAAGTGCATTAACTGAAGTGACTTACTTACTAATAGAGAGGAAGACTAACAGACCCTTTGATTTATGTTATTGAAAAATACATTGTATCTCCACAGGTTTTTTCAACTTACAAAAAAGCACATTTCAGCTTTATTCATTTGAAACAACAACAAAGGATTATTATTAACTTGAGCCTTTAACACAGATTAAATGGGTACAGTTAGTTTATACAGGAAAAACTGAAATTTCTATATTTACATTTAGGGAGAGTGGATCAACATATTTTGTTTTAAATATTGCAATCTGGTTGGTTCAGATGAGCAAAGAGCACTTTATGAATTAAACTTGAGGGGAAAGTTTGAATGTAGATATTTAATGCCAATTAGAAATTATTTTAACAAGTACGGAAATGCTGACGAGAATGTTCATCCCAGTTTTTTAATCATTTTAGTTGGCCTCTTAGCATTTTAAACATTTCCTTGGATAATAATTTCCCCTTTTCATTTTAAATTTCTTTAAAATTCAGATCACCAACACAAAAAAAAAATAGTTTTAAATTATATATTTCTAAATATTCATTAAATAAACCTGTCTCTTGTTAACTTGTTACGTGACCAAAAAAAAAACATGATTTAGAAGGGGTTGCATTATTTCCGCCAAAACAAATCATACACAGATCAAATTGCAACACTATGAATCATTGTAGAACAGTCCATCAAATGGAACTCCCCCCTATATATAAATTTTATAGACTACGAGAAGGCCTTTGATAGCCTGGACCAACAAACCTTGTGGAAACTTCTTCGGCACTATGGAGTGCCAGGGAAACTAGTCAGGATCATTTAGAGTTCTTATGAAGAAATGAAATGCAGGGTTGTCCACGAATGTAGACTCACAGATGACTTTAAAGTGTAAACTAGAGTCAGACAAGGATGTCTCTTGTCCCCCTTCCTATTCAACCTCGCCATTGATTGGATAATGAAAAAATCCACAGACAAAAAGAGGAATGGGATACAATGGACACTCTGGGAACAACTGAATGACCTAGACTTTGCAGATGACATTGCACTTCTGTCCCACAACCAGCAACAAATGCAGGAAAAGACAAAAGACGTACCCACCATTTCAGCACAGCTCGGACTCAATATAAATAAAAGCAAGACAAAGATCATGATGGTAAACTCAGCCAACCAAGAGCATACCTCTCTAGCAGGAAAGGCACTGGAAGTTGTGGAGTTCTTCACTTACTTAGGCAGCACCATCGACATAAATGGCGGATCTGACGCAGATGTAAGGGCCAGAATTGGAAAAGCTAGATCAGCATTTGTGCTATTAAAGAAAATATGGGAGTCGAAGGAGCTGAAGCGGCAAACCAAAATCAGAATCTTTAACACAAATGTGAAAACAGTCCTACTATATGGAGCAGAAACTTGGAAAACAACAGTGAGCATTATGCAGGATTACAGACATTCATAAACACATGCCTTAGAAAGATCCTGAACATCAAATGGCCAAATACATCACTAACAAAGATCTACTACAAAGAACATACCAGGTACCCATTGATGAAGACATCATAAAGAAAAGATGGAGGTGGATAGGGCATACTCTCCGAAAACCCCCAGATATTATCACCAGACAATGCCTAAAATGGAATCGAGAGGGAAAAAAAAGGAGAGGAAGGCCTAAGAGTACATGGAGACGCTAGCTAGAGGCAGACATGCAAAATAAGGGATACACCTGGAAGCAACTGGAAAGGAAAGCACAGGACAGTGATGAGTGGAAAATTCTTGTGGATGGCCTATGCCCCAGATGGGGTAAAAAGGCATATGAAGAAGCATAATTTAATATAATAAAATAATTATACCATTGTTTGTTCAATATCTAAAATTATAATTTTAACACCACGTTTTTTAGTTGGATGGCTTTATAGACACAACAATTTTGGTAGAAAAGGAATAAAAAATAAAGCAATGAGCAATAGTCTATATTAGGCTTTCACTACTATCACTGATAAGCTGATTGGCCCTTTTGATTACTGATTAATGAGCCTTGCTTGATTTATCCGCCTCCAATTATTTATATTATTGTTCTATGAAAATGTTTATTGTAATGAATGGCAGGATATTTATTTTACTGTTTCAAAGTGTTTCATAATTAATTAAAATTATAGAGCTAATATTTGGGCCAAGAGAATAAAAGTAAACAATATTTTTATTATATGAAGAAGTAGTTAGCCGCCCTAGCTTTCCCAGCAAAAAAAATGTATCCTTCCACCTGGAATTGTAAAATAAACCTTTGAGAGCTACCAAGAAAAGCACACTATCACTACTATCAGCAAAATTATCAGAATTTTCAAGAGATACGCCAAAGTATTTTTTTTTATGCAAATCTTATATTTTGTCATCAGAAAAAGTTATCAACATATCTAAAATGCCACTGTCCATCTTCCTTACCAGTAATCCCGCGGGGTATATCTATATTTAACATCCTAGTTACAATCCTGGTGAATGGATTACGCAACTTAAACTAAGTAGTAAGAAAAACATTATGTTCACTGGTAAATTTTACTACTTTACTCAACAGTAAAACTTCCATTTCTTAACTTTTACAAGGACCTCCAACAGCAATTTAAATTTAACAAAAATATTGATCTAAACCAGATCTCTTACTCTTAGACTTAGGCCTTTACTATATTATCTATCGAGAACAACAAAAACAAACATTAAAAAAATCCAAATTTTTACAACAAGCTGCTTGCGAATGATCCTCAAAATAAGATGGTTTGAACAAATTTGTAACATTGTCCTTTGGGAGAAGGACAGAATTATAAATTTTGTAAAACCATCTCATAGGCAAAACAGATCAACAACTGATCAGATTTTCCCCATCAGATGCCTATTAGAGAAATTTTACGAATATAATATCCCAGTACATCAACTCAATGTGGACTATAAAATGGCCCATGACAGCATCAAAAGAAAATATCTTTATGAGACTCTGCAGGAGTTTGGCATACCCAAAAAACTGACAAGACTGATACATGTAACATTAAACAAAGCAAAAAGCAAAACCAAGATTCAAGGAGAATATTCAAAGGAATTTCAGATTACATGAGGACTAAAATAAGGATATTCACTGTCTTGTTTGCTATTTAACCTAACATAAGAGAGAGTTATAAGAAACATACATATTGACACCCGAGGAACAATAGCAGGATACTTTCTGAGGGTGACCCAAGACTAGGGGTGTGACGGAATCCGGTCCGGAATCCGGTTCCGCCGGATTTTACACTATCCGGTGAAATCCGGTTCCGCCGGATTTACATGTATCCGGAACAACCGGAATCCGGAATATACCGGATTTCGGAATTTGCCAGATTTTGTGACTCACCGGATCATAATCTGAAATAAAAGTAATTCTCTTTCCCGAATTCCACACAATCACGATACATTAATCGATTGTTTCGAGCGTTGAGCTTGTTTAATGTTTAATATTCCGAACATACCAGAGGCTAGAGTCAGCACCGCTAATAGTGGCCAATCGGCCCAATCCCATACATGATAGTGCGGGGATGAGTAATTATCATTCGTGACGTCATCTTAACCGCAATCACCAATGACGTTGTAACAGAAATAATAAGCAACTATACTGCCCAAGCGCCTGGCCGCCAGCCCGCCACCTTACCGAGCACGGCAGACGACCATCAAATTGCGTCAAGCCAGCAGGCCTGTGCTGAGGATCGGATAGATACTTATGAAAATCCCTGTGTGTGAGATCGACCTGACGTCAGTCTGCTTAGCAATTAGTCATTGGTGCAGAGATATAGATTACCCGTACTGCCCTGCGGAGCTGTCTCCTCACCAAGCATAATAATAATAACAACAACATAGAAACTTATTATGCGCCAAATTACAGTGAAACAATTAAGTGATCTCCATCGAGGTATAAATTTATACTGGAGTGCTCGTGTAAACAAAAAAAGTGATAGCGCAATGCGCTATCTCTGATTGGCTGGTCGGTTACCACTTGATTACCTAACGCGATAGGAATTTATCTCAGTTTTTAAAATTTACCGTAATTTTAATTCATATTTTGATTTATATTATCGTTCACTCAATTGTTAAAAATGCGTATCATTTTTGAGTAAAAATTAACATTACGTTAGCGGTCTAGTATAAATTTAAAGATCTTTGGTGATCTCTATGTCACCAAGCCATCTTCAGCGATTCTCGCTTGCGCTATGATCTGTGCTCTTTGGTTTAAACGACGGTATGACGTAGCCGCGGCCCAATCAGCCAATGTCATTTAGCCATTTAGGCCAACTGTTCAGAAGGCATCCAACCCCTCAGATTTACCGGTATCTGCAAAGTACCAAAATCCGGAATCCCGGGAGAAACCGGAATCCGGATTATTCTGGAATCCGGAGGATTTCGCATAAGAAAATCCGGATCCGGTTGGAAAAAATGGATCCGGCACACCCCTACCCAAGACCCAAAACAAATTAGGCACTCTCTACAATCAACCCCTTCAGTATATTGCATATGCTGATGACATAGCACTGATAGGTAAAAGTAGTAAAGACATAGCAAAAGCCTTTCTTGAATTAAAAGATGCATCACTACAACCAGGGCTGGAAGTTAACAACCAAAAAACAAAATACATGACTATGATTAGAGAATAGACAGATGAAACCATTAAAATTAGAAAATACACTTTTGTAAAAGTAAATCAATTCAAATACCTGGAACTTATCAAATGAAAGAAATTAATTACCAATATAAATAAAAGAAAGAATATCGGCCGATACATGGCATACTTCAGTAGTCAGAAAATACTCAAAAGTAAAAATATTACAAGAAAATCAACGAAAACTATAAAACTGTAATCAAACAAGTTGTAACATAGGCTAGTAAAAGGTGGACCCCAACAAAAATGGCAGAAAACCTATTTATTAAACACATGGGAAAGAAACATTCTCCAGAAAATATATGGACCAAAAAAGGATAAATATGGATGGAAAATAACTACCAACCAGGAATTGTATAGTCTATATTCAGGACAAAATAATGAAGGATGGTTAAAAACTATTTTTTACATATTTATTATTATAATAATAATAATAATAAAGTTCATTTCAAAAACACGCTTCATCCCCAAAGGCTCGAAGCGCGGTACAAAGTCAACAAAAAACATATCTATAATTCACCACATTTAAAACAAACGCAACACTACAAAAACTAATTACAAGCATACAATATCAAAGTCTTTCTAGCCATTTCAAGTATACAAAGTTGTACCCGTGGTAAGTAAATATGGTATAAAAATAAAATGGAGGGTCTCGGATAAAACTAAAGCTTAAGCCAAGCAAAGGAAGAATGGCACTCCTCAACGGCAGTCCCAAATTAAAAATTGAATACTTTTTGTTAGAAAGTGTCCGGCTACCGGCCTAATAGCCGCTGATAATTGGTGACATAACTTTTTACTTCAAATTTTGTTTGCAGACTAATTATTGCTTGTAATAATATAAAAAAAACAATACCATATTTCAAATAATGTCTAGTCAGAAAACATTCTACAACCTTATGACACAACGCCGAAGGCACTGTATGGTTTTAGTTTGGTTAGTGTGGCTTGCTGAAAACCGTCTAATACAAAAAAGCAATTCAACAGAGATAACTTTTGTATCCCTCTTGCATTTTTCTTTATTTTCCTTCTTTAAAAAAAAAAATTCTTTCAGGAGATAATGATGAAGAGGCTGATAAAGATCACGATCTTCATAAGAAAAAAAATAATAAAATAGAGCATTAGACTAAACAAATACGGCAGCGTCTATTAGGCGGGTAGCCAGACACTTTCTAACCAATAGTATTATATTTTTAATTTGGGACCGCCGTTCAGAGGAGTGCCACCGCTCAGAGGAGTGCCGCCGTACAGAGGAGTGCCGGAAGAAAAATTAGAAAATATAGGTATTTAAGCAGTAACTTATTAAGCATGTTCTTCTTACTAGTGGAACTACTGACTTAAACTTGGGATTGGGAGGGCTAGACTTCTACAACTGTTAAAGTTACAGGATGCTAAGCTTATTCATCTAGCTCTAACTGTCTAAGCATAAGTTATAATAATAAGTGAGGGGTGATAGTGAAGTAAAACTTGATTTGATAGCCTGATCTGACCAGAGGGAGATTTATAAATAGAAAGGAGACGAAAGGAGTTGGTAATGGGATATTCTGTACGACCGTTGAGGTGTAACAAATGATGTGGGAACTTTTCCAAGTAGGTCGAGACAACCCGTTTTGTTTACTTTTGTCACAAAGAACACACGTTAACCGTGACTCATTTAGATTAGCCCCTCGTCCTATTCTCATCACTTCCGTTCGGCCATCACGGCAACGGCCATATAAACTAACGGAAAACGGTGTTAAATATAATCAGGGTTAGAAAAAAATTTGATCGAAATGTCATTTATGCCACATGAACTGATTTTATATAATTATTAAAACTGTTTCTCGGTATTTCTTTAATTACCTTATAGTTACAAGGTCTGCTTCATTAAGATCGTGCTTTCGATTTGCCTGTTGTAGCCACCATGACAGTTTTATTTTCCCGACTCATAAAAGAGTTCCTTTCCTTGAGAGGGAAACGAGGGACTTTTGAAACATGTATGATATTCCAAAAATTGGCACGCATTCAAATTCATTTTGCATCAGAGCAATCGCGTCGGTACAAAAAAAATCCTTGTCCATTTCGTTGGGGAAATTATACGTGAATATGCTCAAATAAAATTCCTTGGATCGTTGAGCCATCTCAAATTGATGTCAACGATTCACTTTCACGGTCACAGTAGTCAGTAGTGTCAGTGTCAGTCGCTGTCAGTGGTGAACATTATTATTATGGGGTTTTAAATTGACTAAAATATTAGTTGTCAAAATATCCCGACACTCCATCCACACAGCCGAATTTTCCACATTAAAATAGCTTAAATATTTATAAAAATGAAACATGACTTATCGGTTATCGAAATGTATTTAACCTTATTTTTAAGTCATGGTTTCTTTACTCAACACTGTAGAGTGTAGAGTCTACAGTCTGATATAGTCTACCTTCTTTCGTACAAATGGTGAAGCTCATCGACTCAATTTTTGTTTAAATTAGCCTACCATTGATAAAAGTAGAGTTCAGTTAATTTATTTTTTTTAAAAATATATTGTTAAAAAGTTCGGGTCTCATGGAGGCAATTTCATTTCTTTATTTTTAAAAATAAATAGGCCTATATTAAATGTATCATATTATTTAACAATATTATTTTGATCATTTCAAGCAATTTGAAATTTTAAAAAATATTATATTAAGAAATCAAAAAACATATGTTTGCAGGCCGCAGTGTTTTTACCCCCCCCCCCTTTTTTTTTTTAGGACACCTAGATAAACACATAAACTTAACGATAGTAATAAGAAAGTTAATATGTTATTTTTGTTTGTCCTTCGCAAGCGAATGTGACCAATACTTTATTCGACGGTGTGTACGCAGGGGGGCTTGCAAATCCTCAATGTGCCCGGAAAGCTTTCCCGCACGTAATACACGCATGTTTTGGGGGTTCTAGATGGATTGGGGGCGATTCTGCTTTACTGTTACTTGCTGTGCACTTTCTTTTGGGGTGGGTTGTGCTTTTAAACTCTGAGGATTGCGCTCCAACAACGAGTCTGCCTCGCCAGCTTGTTCGATCCATAGCAATGGCCTCCCATGAACTCAGATCGATGTCCATGGATTTGAGTGAAGCTTTTAGACCATAATTACCCCCCCCGCCCCGCCCCTTCCATCCAGCTAAGTGTTTCCCTCTGGAAAGTTCCCCCAAAATTAGTTGTTCTGGAAGTCTGCTGTCTGGCATTCTCACAACATGTCCTGCCTATCTGGCTTGTCCCTTTGATGACATGAACGTTTGGATGCTGACACAGTCAGCCCCATGCTGAACTTATATACTTATATATCAGATACCTGGTCCCACCACCTTATGCCACGAATTTTACGCAAACAGCTTATAGGTGGAGATGGCTTAGTTGGCTTGTCTGCTGTACACTGTCCGCGGAGGCGTGTTGGAGACTTGTATAAGTAATATTAAGCGATTACGAAGCATCGCGAAAAATAAAATACTAACTAAGACAACGAGAAAATGTTCATTTCTGTGGTTGAAAACTGCAATCTCTACAATCTGCAGCTTTGTTGATGTTGCTGTACTATGTATGCAAGTGTATGTTTATTAAAATGTTGACGCACTGGTCGTTAAATTCGTCTGCCAGTCGCGTTTGCATAGGCCTGTAGATGGCACAGTAAACCTAAAATATAATAAAGGATTCTTGCCTATTTTTAATCAACGGCGAGCGGGGGTCGTACGATGGGGCGAAGAGGGTCTCGCCCCGGGCGCCAACATCAGGGGGTGCCAAAATCGTCCTTGGATAAGACCTTAATAATAAATGAAATGCTAAAATGCCATGTACTTCACAAGGGGCGCAGTGTTGCCAACCATCCGTAAACTTGTGGATGGTGTGTGTACAAATTGGACCTAACATGACTTATCCACATCTGTCCGTAAGAATTTCAGGATATCCGCAAAAAATAAATAATTAGGCATTGCCCCCCCCTTCCCCCAAAAAATAATAAATAATGGTTGAAACTAATTGTTTTTGTAGAATCATAATCATGAGAA
This sequence comes from Lymnaea stagnalis, assembly GCA_964033795.1. NCBI lineage: Eukaryota > Metazoa > Mollusca > Gastropoda > Lymnaeidae > Lymnaea > Lymnaea stagnalis. Next base: position 1,939,804 of record CAXITT010000003.1, on the reverse strand, counting down.
ATTTAACAATGATGAGAATGCTATACTGAATAAATAACGTTATAAAACAGGCTCAAGCATACACACAATACCACGTGTTATAAGAGTGTGTTATTTTAAGACAACATCATTTTTAAAAAGTCGTACGGACATTTGAAATTGTATTCAGCCTCGTAAATTTATTTTAAAAATGTTCCCGTAGAAAAAAACACAAACGTTTGTCCGTAATTGTGTAGTTAGTGTTTACTTAGAAGTGAAGACAAATATAAACATAATTTAACTGGGAAAATAATAATAATAAAAGTTAAACAGTTCTAATTATTTAATGGTACGGCGCTTACTTAGCAAGTAGGAAGCGTAAAGAAGTAATTTCTTCTGCTCTTAAAGTTAAAGTTCAATACTCTGGGGTCGAGATTTACTCTCTTAGGACCCTGGCCATGAAACATGGCCCAGTAGTCCCTTAGGACTCCGGCCATACAACATGGTCGCAAGTATGTGGGTTTGGGCAGTTTGCTTCGACTCATTTAGGGGGAGGTTTTTGCATTACCACTCCCCTTGCCCATTGAGTCATTCGGACCGGGCGTTAGTTTGGAATGGCTTTTCTTCTTCTCGGGGATTGGTGTTGCGTTACTTCTCCCCACCGTCCAGAGAGCTGTACGTTTTCCTTGATGTGTTACGGCTTTACTTCCTCTCCGGGAGTAGTCTTGAGCATTACCTCCCCCACCGTTCCTGTGAGTTGTACGGGCATGGGTCGAAGCAGCTTTGCTTCCTCTCCGGGGAAAGGTGTTGCGTTACCTCACCCCACCGTTCAGGGAGTAGTTCAGTCGGGACTGTGTCGGGACGAAACGGTCACCTAGGAGCGGCTTTCTTAAGGCCGCATGTTTTTAATCCTCAACGAGGGTGTTTTGGCACCCACACCTCATATCCATTATCGGCGACGCGTCATCATGTTAGCGCGCAACTTCCGTTGCGTTGGAAGTCATGCGTTTGGTCGGGATTTTTTCGCTTCAGGAGGAAACCCCCCTACTGGTCCGTCACGCCACGAAGAGGCAAAATCCCATGCAACACCACCGAGCCAGTGATGCTGAGCTTTGACCTCACAGTGCTCGGTTTCGGCCCGACGGAATTTCTTCTTCTAAAGCGTTCGCCTCTAAGTTTACTTTGTAATCTTTGCCTTTTTAAAAAATGATTCACATCGCTCGTTAGAAATACTCCAAGAGTGACTCAGAAAGTCCAGCTACACTTGTGTCGGTTACTTTCAGGAACCCTACAGTACAGAATATGTATATTAGGAAATTGTGGCGACAGCGAGCCGTCAAGCCAAAGCTCTTAATGCGCCCCCCAAAGCACCACCCTCAAGCCCCTAACTATCGGGCCGCGAAGAGGCATCTTGGAGATCTCCCGCAGTTCACAACTTCCATCAGTTGACCAGTTTTATTGGGGGGAGGGGGATGGGCATCTCACACATCAGCAGTTGACTTTCCCATGGATCGGGTTGGTGCTTTTACGTCCTAATATATCCACCCCCCCCCCTTTCCTGCCCATCGCGGTGAAGCGTCGGACGCCCTCTAACAGGGTTTTCTAAAGTGTGTTTCTACCTTGTAAATAGTTCAGGACACTACAAAGTACTGTATTCACTGCCTTGTCCTTACAAATTTCCACGAAACGAATGATCGTGGTCATTAGCCCTTGGCGTCTTGATTTCATTCCAGTACCATACTGTAGCTTTTAACATCCTTTGCACGATTGGTAATTTCTTTCAGAATGCTATCAGAAGACTTTCATTTTGACGTTCAGGCGCCACCTAAAGGGCCAGTTACTTTATAAAACCATTTAGATTTAATCAGTTAATACCGGTACCAAATGACAGTTCATTTGCAGAATCTGAATATTTTTTTTGTGCAACAAAGTAAAGCCTATAGGTTGCATTAGAATAAGTCATTGATAAAATTATCATTTAAAATTTTAAAAGTAAAGAGATTATTGAATTAATTAAACTGTATACTTCCACCGACTGCGTCACCAAAAAAATTTAGTCGTTCCTCCAACCATAGATGCCAACTGTGTCAGTCGTTCCTCCCACCATTGATGCCAACCGCGTCAGTCGTTCCTCCTTCCATTGATGCCAACCGTGTCAGTCGTTCCTCCTTCCATTGATGCCAAACGTGTCAGTCGTTCCTCCCACCATTGATGCCAACCGTGTCAGTCGTTCCTCCTTCCATTGATGCCAAACGTGTCAGTCGTTCCTCCCACCATTGATGCCAACCGTGTCAGTCGTTCCTCCTTCCATTAATGCCAACCGTGTCAGTCGTTCCTCCTTCCATTGATGCCAAGCGTGTCAGTCGTTCCTCCTTCCATTGATGCCAACCGTGTCAGTCGTTCCTCCTTCCATTGATGCCAACCGTGCTTATGTGGCGACTCTTCTTTTCACGGAAACGCTCGTAAATAAATAGTTTCTTTTTATTTTGTTCCCACATCACAATTTCGGGCCCCTAATCAACGGGGGCCCCTTGCAGGGCCCACGTGACGGCTTGGTTTACTGGTCCGCCCTTTTTTTTCTTTATCTTTATATCGAGGGGGAGGCTATTTAATTTTCAGGCTTAGCCCCGAGTGCTATTTTTCCTCGGCACGACCATGATGCTGTTTCATTTTATTTATTTTTTAAACCCTACACAGAAACATTAGCATCGTATTTTATAGGCCTACTAATTATACTAAAATACTTTGACCAAGTTTCCAAACTGGATTATTGTTAGTTAGATCCTAAAGTGGAAAGGGGCCTTCTCCATCTCTGCCCCGTCTTGCATAACGGGTATATCAATAAAACATAAAACTAAATGTTTGTTTTTACTATTACTATTACTAGGGTTAATGTTATAGATTGCTGCATGTACAACGTCAATCCTTTCATTTGCAGGTAAACATGCATGTGCATTTTATTGTATAGTAAATAAAAAGGGATGTGGTGCGATCCAAAAATCAGTCACATCTCATCTGGAAACTGTTAAAAAAAAAAAAAAATCATAATTTAACTTTAACTTGTTTCCCCCCCCCCATATACATAATTGACTGCTGGGGGGGGGGGGGCGGCAGTGCCAGTTTGTTTATTGTTGGACATACTTTTTGCTCGGGGGGCGCATTGAAATTGAAACAGAATACTAAACTAAAACTACGAAACTTTTATCTTGGACATTAGATCGAAAAGGACGCCCAATCTCCCTAAATCTACTCTACTGTAATATCGGTACGGTTCTACACTAGCGAGGTAGCCCACCATTTTTTTATTAGTAAATTTAGCATAGACGGGTGTATAAGTATAAATTAAAATCATTTAACAAATTGTGTGACCATGTTCTTTGGAGATTTAGCGTGCCTGTGTAAAGTGAATACTTTTTACGTACAAAAAGTAAGTTCGACTTAATTTCATTTCCCACACGCGAGATTTATTACCGGTACCGTATTAATATTACTACGGTCCCAGTCAGTAGTATATTACTACCGGCACTAAATACGTTACTGATAATAATAGTACAGGTAGCAGTTTTACATACTTGTTAAATATTCACTTGAGAATAATCTTTAAATTTAATTACTAAATTACCAGTGCCGGTACATTAAGTTCTAATGTCGGGTATACTATCCAGATGGTAAAGCTGAGACAACTGCTTGTGAGAACTAGACGTCAACTCATAGCCTTTCTAAGCAAAATAGTACCGGTATTTGAATTTGATACCCGAAAACAACAAAAATATATTACCATTAATGAAATTTCTGTGATAATCAGCTCAGAAGAATAGTGTTGAAGTTGCAATTTAATGTAATGCATTTAGTTTATAGATCTAATACAAATACAATTTATACAAACAGACAGCACTAATCTCCCTAACATTCAAAAGAAAGAAGTAAATAAACAATCAGGTATTTTTTAAGTTTATTACAACACAATTGTTTTTATTGACATCAAAGGTATGAACAGGGGTGATACAATGAACTGATGAATATCATGGACAAAATTAAAGGACAAAACAATGGCCATGTTCAAGAATTTTGTTCATTCTCTATACTACAGAGATACAATGGTAACAGCACTGTCAACGATGAATATCACCAATGAAATGACACCTACACAAAATAAAAGACAGTTACACTGTCAAAAGATGACAATCATGGCGGCTATAAAAATAGAGTTAAACCAAAAAAAAAAAAAAAAAAAAAAAAAAAAAAAAAAAAAAAAATTACACTGAAAAAAAAAAAAAAACATGGGGGATAAAAAAAAAGATTAAAAACAAAAAAAAAAAAAAAAAAAGTGTCATGCATGATGAACAGCTGCCAACAGCTGTCAAAATGATTTATTTAAAAACAACACAAAAAAAAAAAAAAAAAAAAAACAATAAAAAAAAAAAAACAAAAGGGGAAAAAAAAAAAAAGAAAAAAAAAAAAAAAAAAAAAAAAAAGTGTCATGCATGATGAACAGCTGCCAACAGCTGTCAAAATGATTTATTTTTCACAAGATAAAATAGGCAGTATACTACTGTGACAAAGAACACTGTTTACAGATGGTACCAACAACTTAATGTGAACAACAATCAACCCACCAAGGCACCCAACATTCATCCATTCACTTACTTTCTTACAACTAAAAATATTATTAAAAAAAACAAACCACATGAACAGACCTAGAGCCATAAAATGAATTTTTATGCCTGTCACCCATTCCAATGATGACAGTGAACCAATGATAATGGTACAAGTTAAAAATTCTAAACTTTGATGTACACCTGAATACAACAGATGTATTACGGTTAAAACACACCACCAGTAATCAATGCAAGTGCACATCACCTAGTCAGCATAACAGATCAGGAAAAATGGAATTTTGAGACACTGCTATGACTTTAAACAATGTCCCTTATAAATGGGGGTTACATGGTGCCCAGCCACTATAGACAAATTGTGTATTGAAACTCTGAGAAGACCAGTGTCTTAATATCTCTCAAATGTACTGAATAAATAAAAGACTTGAAACTACTACATTAATGCAATGACAGGTCCACTATAAAAAAAATTAAATTTTGCTTACCAGTACATTACCGGTATATTGTAAAATAACTTTAAGTCAGATCTTTCTAAGTATCCGGTATATAACTTTTAAAAAATCATTGGCTTTGAATTCTGTCAAGTATCATGAGGGAAATTTTCATTTCCAACAGTCTCTCATACCATTCCATAAGTAGTGATGTAAATATGTGTGAATGTTATAAAAAAATATGTACAAAACTCCTGACATGTAGATTTATTCATCATCATCTTCATCATCATCGTCTTCTTCCTCATCATCATCTTCATCCTCCTCTTCTTCAACCACTTGTTTAGCTTTCTTTGCTGGAGGACCTCCACTTGCACCACCACCAGTCTGAGGGAGAAAATAAGACATATTGAGGCAAGCTGCTCATACCCTATTACTACCAAATTAATACACAATACAATTATTGCTATTTTTCTCTCTTAAAAAAATAAATAAATCAATAACAGCCTAACTTACCTTTCTGTAGTCTGTCATTGCAGATTCATACTTCTTGGATTCCTCCAATGCTCGCTTTTCATATGGCTTCTTATCCTCATTGCTCAATGCCCTCCATTCTTCACCAGCTAATCAATGAGACATAAACATATTAATACATGTATTTAGCTCAACATGTCGCAAAATAAATCAGTACTGGCACAAACCTCATACATTTTTAATATTAAAAGCCTGTTGTATATCTTCCTTATATAAAACTGACATGTAGATGTAGGGAAACACTCACCCATTTTTAACAACTCTTTGTGCTCAATGCCTTTGTTTGCCATACGAATACGGAAATCTGCCAAAAACAAGAAATAGGCTGTGGGGGGTCTTTTAGGTTTGTTGGGATCAACAGTCTTGCCCTTGTATGCTGCCATCTGGAAAAAATTTATATAAAAACACTTTAAAAAATTAACTTACAGATGAAGCCATACATATACATTTGAATGCCCAATGGGATAACTGAAGGTAATGGTAAAAAGCCGGAAAGAAATGACAGGAGATAAAAGATAAATAATAAAAAGGCACACACACACACACATATATATATAAAATTAAGCCAATACACACCTCTTGTTCATATCGTTTTTTGTCATCAGCTGCAGCAGCCTCAAATGGCTTTTTCTTGTCAGTGGTAAGAGACCTCCATTTTTCAGAAGCCTCCTTGGTGAATTCTGCAATCTGAAGAAAAAATATATTTTGTTAAAAAACATAGCAACAATTGAATAGATCTATGATAATTAACCTGTTTGAAAAAGTACCTATAAAAATGCAACAAGTATTAAGAAACATTTTTAAACTATGCTACCTTGGTTGGGGCTTTCCCAGCTTTAGCTGCTTCCTTACGACACTGGGCAAGAAAGTAGAAGTATGCAGATGTTGCCCGCTTTGGCTTATTGGCATCCTTGACCTTCTTTTTGGAATTTTTTCCTAGAGATCCCTTTGGGCGACCTGGCAAGCAGAAAATAATTTAAATAATAAAAAAAAACTACACCCCAAGTGTAAAATAAAAAGGGGAGTAAAAAGTAAAAGCACAATTCCATTATATCGAAACGTATTCTCTCCCTTTAATGTACCACATTTAAAAACGCAACAATTTTAGAATTTGAAAAATAAACTTTATCATCACCAAAGTTAACAACCCCAAAACAGTCCAGAATGAGATAAGACAAAACTTTGTCATCTGTTTCCACAATAACTCAAAAATACAAGACTCACATTTGATGAGCCTCAACAATGTAACAAATTAAGTAAATAAAACTAATGGCTGAAAACTTAAACACACAAGTTTCTTCACATAATCAAATAAGCTAACTGATCCTATTACAGACATCTTACAGAAGCATTGGTTCAGAAGGATACAAGACCAAGGCCCCGAGATACCTATTACTGACATCATAAGAATCTTATAAAACGATAGTTTTGGCTTAACTATAACAAAGGAGACCAGAGAATATCTACAAACTTTCCCCACCCCCTAGAAGTTAATAAAGTAAGTTCAGTTGTGCTCTGAAAATGGAAGAAAATTAAGTGTCAATGCTTCGTGGCCAGATTAAAATTTAAACTCATGGAAATGGCAAGAAACAGCAATTTCTGGATCCTGTTACAAAGATTCCAGATGTTAGAAGTTTAGGACACTGGCTTGCTTACGTTTAGAGTCTGAAAATGGAAGAAATTTAGTGTCAAGCATATGCATGGAGGTGCAGGTCTTGTAGACGTAAATGGTAAAATTGGAAGTCCAGGCTATGAAAGGAACTCTCAAGCCTACTGCCTTGTAAAATATCACTCCACCTGCCTGCTTGACTAGTGATTATTGTTAGCACTTTTGGGCCACCCAAGATTCTCCTATTCCTAACAAACTAAGTATGTTTATGATCACCCATTTCATGCAGTTTAAATTTAAAATAGGGCAGCACATCCCTCAATTTGAAAAAGAAACTTAACTGATCTCAACCAGGTCTAGAGCCAAAATAATGTGATAGTTATGTATGATTGTATCAGAGTTACTGACTACTGATAGTAATTAAAGTTGAAGAAATTGGGGCAAAGTAAAACTAAGCTGCAGCCTAAGAAGGGGGAAAAAATTGACCCATTTTGACACACCAGGTAGCATCAGCATGGTTTGAAAAAAAATGATCAAATCAAAATGAACGACAAATTTACCTAACAAACTAATGTTGAAATGAAAAGTGGGATTTTGAAATAATTATGAGTAGGTTGGAATGGATCACTAGCCTAAATATGGCATGGTCTGTTGCAGGGAGTATAAATAATTATAAAATTAAGCTATCCTACTCCAAGTGCAGCTTTGAATAAAATAACTATTTAAATTTAACAAATCAGAACAGCAAAAACCTAAAGAAAATGTTCAATTCATATTATGCACACAAAAAAAAAAGCGCCATCTTTCAAACTTGCGGCCATACGACCGCTTTGAAAAAAGACAACACTTTTCTCTTGATTCCCGGCCGACCTTGGAACAAAGAAAAACTGTTTGCAAACCCATTGATTTTTCATAAATAAATCATTTTATTACACCTTTCCTCAAATAATATTACATTAATAATATTTCCTTCCACATTTACATTCATTTCTCTATCTAACAGTAATAGTTTTAGTGCAGTGTATCAGAACAGTAAAATGTAGAGGAAATATAGGCCCACTATGTTTCTCTGTTAAAAGCGCGCCCGAAACGCAAACCAAGATGGCTAAAGAAGAAAGAAGCCGGTGGCCTGCATTCGTCGACCAAGTTTGACACAAAAACTTAAATTTACAAGTTCAACAATTGGGAGCACCTAAAAACTTCACTTATCTACCATTTCAAACGGTTTGCATAATTTTACTTAACAATTTCAATTTATAAAATCAGAAATAAAACACTTACCCATGGTAAAGAGTATTCTGTATAGGGATAGAGAGGACTGAGTGAAGCTTCGGCACAGACTACAGACGCTATGACGTTCAACTACAAGTCTGAATAAACTATTCACGTGAACTATATAACACAAAGAGACCCGTATGCGCTATTCCCGCTTATACATTTAATACTTAAAGGGAAGCAATCCTATTTAACAACAAGTCAAATGAAATGTCAATCACCTCCCATTTTTAAAATTTTCAGTCCTAAAAAAGTAATTTATTTTAAATAAAGTGTCATTTTTATCCTGACTTAAACAAAAAATAAAAAAAATCTTTTGAAATATCGCTGATACTAATACTGCAAATATAAAGTACCGAAAACTCCTAAAAGTGCGATAGTCTAAAAATACATATGAATGTGTAGGATAAATTGAGATTCCATAATTTGCTATAATCATTCCACTGATTTTTAACAGGTAGTTTATTACTTTATTAGTGTTTAGTATTTTAAATAAAATAAATATTGCTTACAATATAATATATATTCGGAAGACTAACACTTTTCGCTCATTGCATATTAAAAAGTTTCCGTGGTTTTTGTAAGAAAGGTCAATCATAAATGTACATAAATAGACAATTATGTTTTACACGCGACTGTGGACGCGCTACGCTGTTATAACTTATAGAACAACCAAGACATCACAGTGTTTATAATTAGAGAATAGAAGTATTGAAAACAATTTTTTTTTTTAAAGTTTCGTTTTTGAAATAACATTCATCAGCCGGAGTCAGTAATGATGGGGTAAAAGGGTCATTTGGTCATGGACTAGAGCAGTGGTCCCCAGATGGCGGTCCGTGGACCTTCACCGATCCGCATGCCCAACGCAGCCGGTCTCCATAACATAAATATTTATTGTCAAATAGAAATAAAAGTATAACAATAAATCATGCACCGGTCCCTGGTAAAATTTCGAAACTTGTTCACCGGTCCGCCAAACTTAAACGTTTGGGAACCACTGGACTAGAGGATTTGATACTAGAGATGGGAAATCGAGCCCTCTTTTAGAAGTTCGGTTCGGTCGTCAGCTGAGTTCGGCAACTTTAAATAAATTTGACGTTAATTTAGATTTAAAAAAACAAAAAAAACAAAAAATAAAAAATAAAAACCTTTTATTATAAATATCATGATTTATAAAGTAATTCACAAAAAATAAGAACATACATTTTCTTAAGCTTTTTGTCACCCCCTTCCACGATAAAACCTCTGCAGTTGGCCAAAGATGCTGCCCCTCTATATCAGGAAAAAAGTGCCGCCCAGGGTGGTAGCCACCCTCCTTCGTACCCCCTTCCTACGCCACTGCTTGTAGGATCAACCTGCAGCGTTTTTTCCCACGTATATATCGCGTCATCTAGGTGTTGCCAACTGTAAATATTTTTTTTAAATTGATAAATAAATACTTTTAAAATAGGCCTACCGGTGTCTATTTTTGTTTGTTTTGAACGATTTTTTGACAATCGATGAATAAGAGTCGGTCACATAGTGCTTTTGTTTAATAACCAATATCAAGCCGATGCGCGAAAGAGTGTTGGCGGAAGAGAGATGGGTGGGGCAGTGGCGTAGCGAAGGTTGGTGTCACCCGGTGCGGTAAACTCATGGTGTCACTCCCCCCCCCCTTTCTATGATCGATTTTTTTCTTGTTAAAATAAGTCCACAGTATAGCGTCAACCTTGAACTTTTAATAAAGCACGCATTTGGATTGGTTACATTTGTGAAAAATGTATGTGTGATCGGTTATTCTTTTATGAATCTCGGTTTTTGCGAGCAATGTGTGCCCTGTAAATATGCAATTTTTCAATCGGGTGTCACCCCTAAAATGGTGTCACCCGGTGCGGTCCGCACCCCCCGCACCTGCCTCGCTACGCCACTGGTTTAGGAGATGATGTTTTTTTTAATTTTTAAAAAGATAATTTTTTGGTTTACAAAAATCGTTTAGCAATTTGATTTTCTAGTTAAACCTCGTTGAACCTGCTGCTGAAAATAAAATCCAAACAAACGATGTGCACGCGTATTTATTTATTCTTNGGGGGGGGGGGGGGGGGGTGGAGGGTTTACAAAAACACGTGAGATAATACCGTAGTGTGAAGCCGCCATTGTCCGGCTGTTGGAGTTTCCATAAATTGTTGAAACTGAGAACATATTTCCTCAACGTTTCGGGCAGTTGGAGCGTTTAAAGATGGGGGGGGTGAAAAAGGGGGGGGGGGGGAAAGCGACGGCACCCACCGAAGTATCATCAGCAAAAGTGGGGAACGGTTTGGAGAGGGGTCCGAGCCCGCGACCTGGATTTAAAAAAAACAAAAACAATAATAATAATTTCAGAATGCAGGGATACATTTGGCGCTCAATTTAATTTTGTTTTGAATTATTCTACACTTAACTGGAGAACAACAGAGGGAATGGTAGTGGACATTGAGATTCCCTTGACCTATCAGTGGTTATAAAAATCCTTTAATTTAAATCTGATTTCTCAGCTTTCCCCATACTTCAATTCCAGACAAAGCCAAATCAAGCAAAAAAAAAAAAAAAATCACCAGCTCCCCGGGTGATGGGACTCGTCAACCTTGGATGGCAACTCATCTAAGAGAAGGAAACTCTGAAATCAAAACCCAGAGATGGAGTCCCGTAGGCGGATAACATTGGCACAGTGAAACATTCCTACAACTCCTGCGACGCCACTGGTGCCAAGCTGTATCATCCACACGATGTTCCCTTGGGTTATCCAGCGGCGTGGAGAGAGGCGATTTGCTGTTGGGAACCAGCTCATAATCATAGTAGAATAATCCCAGGCCTTGTGGATTTCGTCCTGCGAAGTCTTCACCAGTGTGACATTGCGACGGACGGATGCCAGCAATAACAATTTAAAGAAAAAAAGAATCCCCCCCCCCCCAAAAAAAAAAAAAAAAAAAAAAAAAAAAAAAAAAAAAAAAAAACAAAACAAAAAAAGAAAAAAAAAAAAAAAAAAAAATAAAAAAAATTTAAAAAAAAAAAAAACCCCCCCCCCCCCAAAAAAAAAAAAATCATAAAAAAAAAAATGTTGATTATACAGTACCACACGCTATGCGCTGAATTATAAAGCCAAGAAGCTCTAGTACACAGGTTCTCAAGCGTTTTCAAGTCACGACCACTGTTAAAATAAGTTAAATAAAAATAAAGTGAATGAACGTCACCGGTATATATTGAAGAAAAAAAAAGGGCTCTTAATTACTTGCAGATATTTCGTGATGGATTCGAAACTAGAATTTGCAACCCGTAAAGAATGCCAAACTCAAATAAAGTGTAAATGTTATTTCCACAGGCGGTCATAACCACAGTTACGACTTTTTAACAAGCATAGTATTAGCTAGTTATCTATTAGGACCTACTATGGCTCTAAGCATGGGAAAATGAAGTAACTAGTAAGCAAGTAACCAACTTCTCAACTAACCTTAACAAAGTTTTTCATTCATTCATAGTCTAGACAAATAAAACAATTTAGCTATTATAAAAACCAGCTCTTGTATCGTTTAATTCAGTTTATAACATATTTTGAATTGAATTATTTATGTTATCCCAGGATTCTCCAGGATAACCATTCTCGTCCTGCGATTAGAGTGAACTTTGTCCCGTTTTCCCTGGATAAGCAAAAACCATGTGTGAAAACATTTGAATCCATGAATAAATAAATGACGAAAGGCATTTTAAAGCCAATGGCTAATATGACAGATTATGACACATAAAAGTTTATAAAGTTAAATTATGCTGCAGTAAGCAGCAGCGTAGCTTCAGTTGGTGCCACCCGGGGTGGGCCAAACTATTTGCTACCCCGCTTACAAGAAAAAATGCAACTGTGCAGCTGGCCAAAAATGCCGTCTCATTATACAAAGAAATTAGTGCCGCCTGGGGAGAACCGCCCCCCTCCCCACCCCTTCCTATACGCCACTGACTCCAAGCTGTGTGGAAATTTAGGATAACCTCAGGATACGTCATCTAAGCCATTTATTGATATTAATGTAACATCAATAAAATGATAGCAGTAGTAATACTGAGGCTCTATCAAGGTAGCCTGCTCAGATACATATTTAAAAAAAAAAAAACGGGATAGAGACCAATTATCTATAACTATAAGTATATACACATGAATCTGCTAGATTGGAAAGGGTTAGTGTCCTTCGGGGCTCTGGGTGCTGTCAGCTAAAGGGCTCATAGCTACATAAAAAAATTATATAAAGAATCCATGTGAAAAGGAGACAATGGTTCGCCGAAGTCGCTTAACGCCCGGATCCGAGGCCCCTTGATCATCGTGGAACCCCCGGGCATTGCACCCCCATTCCCCCCACTTTGCCCAAAGGATAATTTCAATCATGCATCAAAATATATATCTCCTTCCAACCCAACACCCGATGGTTCCCTAGTAAAGAATTTTCTCGCCTAGACTATCACTATCAAGCGGGAGCAGAAAACTTACCTGGATTGGAATATGGCAGATAACGGCCCGTCTTGGGAGGACCGCTAATCAATATATTTTAAACCACACAATGTTACACGCAATACAATACAACTTTCACCAAAGACGCACGCCCACATACACTAACCGAAAGAAAAGTGTTTTTTTCCTTATATTTCAGTGAGGTGACCTAGTTAAATTCAATAACATTTGAAGTGCAATTTAAAAAAAAAAAGAAATTTGCATCCCATCTAATTAGGTTCTGTCCTCAAACTTCTTTGTACCATCCATTAATAAAACTGTTTGAGATGATTAAAAAAAAAAAAAATATTTTAATTTCTTTTTGGTCTTTTAATTTTTTTTTTTTTTTTTTTTTTACAAAATATTGGAATATTACGAATAGGTTGCCAGGTTGTGTTGCCATCGAGTTTTAATTTTAAGAGCGTCGATAAAATTCAACTTTATTGTGGTTCTTGGGACATCATTATCTTTCCTTTCTATTCATGAGGGATTTTAAAATGATTACAGTTGTTGTTTGTCTCCTAATTCAACTGTTCAACAAAATGCAACTCCTCTTGTAGTTTCTCCAATTTGATGTAAGTACTGGTATGTAAAATATATTTACTGAAATATCTTTATCATGAGACCCTTGTCAGTATGTGACTAAAGGTTAGCTTAAACGCGTTCGTTTAAAAAGTAATTTTTTACTACAAGTTTAAGGAATATATTAAAACAACAAAAGTATCAACATGAAATAGCAGAGAAGTAATACATTTCTATGAATGATTTATTTATACCCACCTCCATCATCTACAGCTTGGATGTCATTTTTTTAAAAATTAAATACATTGCTATTTAATGAGAGGCGATACCATATTAATTATTATGTATGCGGTTGACAAACCTGGCAACTAATTATTAACAGTTGGGGAGGGGGTTGGGTGAAATGTTTTGAAATCAGGAGGGTGTGTGGCGCTGAAAAAAAAAAAGAAGAAGATAAGAACCACTGACAGTAATGTTTTCAATAATGGGTGAAATGTTGATGCAAAAAGTTAATGTTTAAACTTTCTTATGGAAATATTCTTGTTCTCCAGCGTGCCTACTGCATAGTGTACGATTTGAGCTTCACCTCTCTGGAGAACTATCGTCTGTAGATTATGTATATTGAAGGAGCTTTACGTATTCAAAATAATATGTACGTATATTGAAGGAGCTTCACGCATGTAAGAGACTATGTACGTATATTGAAGGAGCTTCACGTATCTAAAATACTATGAACGTATATTGAAGGAGCTTCACCTATCCAAAATACGATGTACGTTTATTGAAGGAGCTTCACGCATCTAAGAGACTATGTACGTTTATTGAAGAAACTTCACGTATCTAAAATACTATGTACGTTTATTGAAGGAGCTTCACGTATCTAAAATACTATGTACGTTTATTGAAGGAGCTTCACGTATCTAAAATACTATGTACGTAAATTGAAGGAGCTTTACGTATCTAAAATACTATGTACGTTTATTGAAGGAGCTTCACGTATCTAAAAGACTATGTACGTTTATTGAAGAAACTTCACGTATCTAAAATACTATGTACGTTTATTGAAGGAGCTTCACGTATCTAAAATACTATGTACGTATATTGAAGGAGCTTCACGTATCTAAAATACTATGTACGTAAATTGAAGGAGCTTTACGTATCTAAAATACTATGTACGTTTATTGAAGGAGCTTCACGTATCTAAAAGACTATGTACGTTTATTGAAGGAGCTTCACGTATCTAAAATACTATGTACGTTTATTGAAGGAGCTTCACATATCTAGAATGTTATGTACGTACCAGTATATTGAAGAAGCTTCACGTATCTAAAATACTATATAGGCATATTTAAGGAGATCAAGTATGTGCAATATTATATACTAATTTTAAAGGAGCATCACATCTCTAGAAATTTTATACGAACACCGAAAGCGCTTGGTGTCTCTGAAATAATATACTATATATGAGTGTTGCAACTTGTTCTTTCGAATACAGAAATTATGTCAAAACTTGACAGCTTCCCAAACGTGACGGCAGCAACGCTGAACTCAACGCAGGGCATAAGCACAACCGAATACTTAGTCATAGTAGGCAACATCCTGGTCTGCTGCATGGCACTGTTCAACAACTGTCTCCTTCTGGTCACCCTGTCCACCAACCGCAGCCTGTGGTCTTACACCAACGCCTACATCGCCAGTCTCGCGGTCGCGGACTTGCTCCTGGGGCTAATGCTCTTCATCCGCAACTTCTGGCTCTTCCCCAGCACGGAGTGGGTCTTTGAGAACCTCGTGATCGCCTGCGTGCCCGTCACGTGCCTGGTTTACATCAGCGCGATGGAGTCGCTCGCATGCCTCGTCCTCATGTCTGCCGACAGGTATCTCTACATCGTTCATCCGTTCTGGTATGAGTTAAAGATCACCCCCAGAGTCACACGCGTCCTCATTGCGCTGTCCTGGTGCATTTCGATATCTCTCGGGATATTACCCATGTGGTTCCACAACTTTACGCCAAAACTCGGGTGCCAGCCCATGTTAATAATATCAAAATCCTACCTCTTGGGATGCCTTTGTGTTTACTTTTTGTCGCCTCCGTCGCGATAGCGTTCATGTACGGCCGCGTTTTCTGTGTTTGGAAACAACAGCGGAGGAGGATTGACAACTTGGCAGCGCAGGTGGCGCGCACCAGAAGAGAGTCGTCTCGGTGGCAGGTCATCCGGTTTCTGTTGTTAGTTTGCGGGCTGTTTTTCCTCTGCTGGTTGCCGTTGCTGGTGTCTGTTATTTTCTACTTCACGCTGGGAATCAATGAGAATGTCATTAGCATAACCGTTAGCATAGCTGCTTTCTATTCCTGTCTCAACCTCTACGTGTACATGGCAATGAGCAAGAATTTCAAGACAGCTGTGCTTCGGATAGTTTGCTTCGGTAATGGTTGTCGGGGAAAGATCTTGACGGTGACAGGGGAGGTCAGCACCCACGGACAGGTAATCGATAGCGCATACAGGGGCGCAGATGTCATTAGCCTAAACATACGTCAAAGCCGTGGGGATAAAATGAATTGAATGTCACCGTACAATCCTCCCATGATAATACGAGGCACCAGAAAGTATCAAAAGGATCCAGCGAAAGACAGAAATTGACTCTCAGTATATAATACCTCAATCCTAATAAGACCCAGGTCATGACAAATGAAATGACAAGAGGAGATGAAGATGACACAGTCACCCTGAACAGCAGCTCACTGGAAGTTGTTGCATAGTTTGAATAACTCTTGTGCAAGGTGGCAATGGATTGATCCTGATAAGGAAATCAATGACAAAACAAATTTGGCATTTGCTGACATCCATTAGACCAGCGGTCGGGTCTCAACCTGTTGGTCGCGACCCCTTTGGAGAGTCGAACAATTCTTACACAGGGGTCGCCTAAGACCATCGGAAAACATATATTTATGAAGTAACAACAACAATAATTTTATGGTTGGGGGTCACTACAACGCGAGGGACTGTATTAAAGGGTCTCGACATTTGGAAGGTTGAGAACCACTGCATTAGACTAAATAAAATCAACTACAGCCTTCTCACCAAAAGCAGAAAAGTAATGTCTTTACCAAAGTGATGAAAGACCATTAGTATCTATAAAATATTCTATATAAAATTCATTAAAAAGACGATCTCCGATGAAGAGCTGATGGCTTTGTCACGCCCGTAAATTCGTAAATTACCTTCAAGATCAGTTCCCTGGATGGCAAAAATAAGTGGCATGGACAAAACCAACATGTGTGATTGGGAGGACCCAAAGAGCGGTTGGAAAACAAAAAAGAAACACGACCCTGAAGACAGCTGCTACAGAAGACAGCTGCTACAGAAGACAGCTGCTACAGAAGACAGCTGCTACAGAAGACAGCTGCTACAGAAGACAGCTGCCACAGAAGCAGCTGCCACCACAGAAGCAGCTGGTAAACAGAGGATACTGTATGAGGGACTGCGTTCAAGCCATCTGTGTTATAACTGTCCTTTCTTTTCTATTCAATGCTAAACATATCTTGTTCCACTATTTATTTGGTAAACAGAGCTGTGGCAGAAGTGGTACTTATTGGCCATTTCTTCAAGCACCACTCAGTTGTGAGGGCTGAATTAATAAATTCTATGTCATGTACCGGGTAGTTCATTTTCTATGAGGGAAATGCAAGATATCGGTTTTTAAATTAGGGAAAAGGTTTGATTTCATCAAAGGTAGAGCTTGTTTAATTTAAAAAAAAAAGAACTAATAAATTGAGTTAGGTACCGTAGCCAAATCTCAATTTGTTAAAATCAGAAACACGGAAAGAAAAATTGTACAAGCCACAATCAATAGAAATAACATTCAGAAAAGTAAGTCGTGTGCCCAAAGAGGCTAAACAAAAATTTATGTGTACATTTATAACAGTAACAATAAAATAGTTCATATTAGGATGTATTTACATAGATGTACAATTTTAAATACTGTACCCGGTACTTATCTTGTTTAATTGCATGAAAAACTCAGTGCATTAAAAATCAGTAGTAAAAGTTTGCATATAATGAAAATCTTTGGTATCTAAACACAGGTGGCTATATACTATTAACTAAAGCCTTTTAAGCAACAACTTTTGCTGACATGAAACAATATTTAAAAGTAAAAAAATGGATGAAGGAAATGAATTTAAAAAATGGTATTGTGGTTAAAAATGGATAAATACACACTGACAGCAGTGTAAGAAATATAATCTTTTAAATTAGTTTACAAAATGAAAGAATCAGTTAAGCATTTAAAGACTTTAACATTATCAGGGAACTAGTTTTATTTATATTTAGTTGTTATAGATTTTAAAAGATCATCATTCATTGTTTTAAACATGTTTTAATGAGAAACAAAATAGCGTTTTTTTTTCAATTTTATCTTGGTGACTGGATAAACTGAAGTGTTTCCCAAATATTATTTCCAGAAAAATTTTATTTTTTAAGTAAATACTGTCAAAATCTTAAGCTTTAAAGTGTTATAAACCCCATTGTCCTTAAAGTGAAACAGACAGAAAACATTGAAATTATTTTGATTAATTAATAACAATTATGAAAATGACATTTCAGTTACCAGTACCCGGTATTGAATTATATTTTTAACTTTTAACTTGAAAATTCAAGCCAAGAAATAGTCATAGAAAAGATATTTAAGATGTTATGCTGCTGTACTGGTATTCTTCAGTCCCAGCAATGTAGACAACTATTCATGAAAGTTTCTACATAAAAAATATTGACATTGTGAGTTTCCTAATTGCGGCATGTTTGGCGTTCAAAACAACATTACCCAATACCAGGGAAAAAAGAATTTATAGCATGTGTTTCAATAAAAATACAGATCCCAATTTTAGAGATCTTTTTTATTCTTTATTGTTGATTGATGGCAGATGTGTTATCAATGTTGTTCTGGTAATAAAAATAAACAGATCTCAGGAAGCATATTTTATAAAGGTTTGTGTGTACTTTGATTTTTGAAATATTTGTAAAGGGTCATTCATGTCAAGCAACTTTGCCAAAATCTCAGAAACACTATGAAATCAAATACATTACAACCTCAATCAACTGAATGGAAATAATGCAATAGGCCCATTTTGAATGAGATTTGTGTGGATGGGTCCTATGATGTCAAGATGTCTAAGCTGAAAAAAGTAACCTTAATTTTATGTATTTATGAAATTTGAAAAGAAAATACTTTGAAATGATATAAAAAGATGACTAGAGGTGTAAGTATATTTTTTGTACAAGGTTCCCAAGATATATTTACAAATTGATTAATTTAAATAAATGTTTCAAACCATTTACCAAACTTTATATTTGTTAAGACCAGGGTGACTGGGATCAAAACAATAGACCCCTTGCTATGTCTGACTTTTAGAGCGAAGTTTATTTTATTGGGATGATGGACGGAAATGATAATCACAGCGTTAGACTTTGCTGGAACAAGAACAACTTTTCTGTGAAGCTTCTCTAGCTTTGTGAAACACTTGAAGTAAGTCTTAAGTTGTAAAGCCATTTCATCCCATATCTGAGACAATTATATTATATCACATTTTTAATTTAAAAAAACCCCCCAACAACCCAGTACCAGTAGTTTGGAATGTCCATTATCAAGAAATAAATAAAACATTTAGTCAGTACCACACCCAATTTAAATTTAAACTCTGCTTTTTACAACAAAACGTTATTACAGTTTGATATATTTTAAATATTTACAATATTTATCACCTATTTTACAATGTTAGCGTATACCTTTATAAAAAAAAAAACAAAAAAAATGTTTTTATAAAATAAATGAATTTCTGGACCTTAAATTCAAATAATTAAATTTACAAGAGTGTAACACAAATGCTACAATAAATTTTACCAGTGTCTTGCAGATGCTTATACAGGTTTGAGTAGAGTCACATAGAAATTATTATAATACATGACCAATGTCATGTTTGTGAACATAGATTTGACCTGTGTCACATGCTAACAGAATCGACAGGTGTCACATTGTCGCCAACTTAATTTGAAAATCATCAGATAGGTGGTTTCATAGATGTGACTAGTTTCACACAGATGTTAACATTGATTTGAACAGTGTCACACGGATGTTAACATTGATTTGAACAGGGTCACACGGATGTTAACATTAATTTGAACAGGGTCACACGGATGTTTCCAAAGACACATTTGATGTAAACATCAGATGGTTGTCCCATGACATGGTAGTTGAGCTGGCATCCTGCAATGAACAAGAGTAACAATAATGTGAAAAATTATTTTACAATAAATAGAATTATATGCCTTAAAATTGCACAAAAATTCACATTTAACCCTTTGAACCTTTGGCTTTTGATAAAAAAAAATGCCCATGAAAGAGGGCTCCTGTGGATATTTCCACAAACTGACACACAAACAAACAAAATCACATGATTATAAAATTAAATAAATTTTACTTATATCAATCTAAATTTGTCTGTTAATAGTCCATAAACTGTATCACTAAGAGAAAATTGTCTTAGAGTCTGTGTAGAATAGCATAGTAGAATGTTATTTATAGGCCCCTATTTTCATAAAAAACCAGGGCCTAGTACAAAGGGTAGATATTGTGTTATTTCTTTTATTCCCAATGCACGCATCCATAGCACCAGTTGTTGATCATAACTATCATTGTCTATTTGCTTTATTTTAATCCTTTGTCAAAAACATAACAAAAACAATGCATCAAAGGGCACAGCCATTACTGTGATCTTTCACAAGTCACATGGTAAACCCTGGACACAATATTTACACCACATTTTCATATACAGACTATCAATCTAGGGTAACATATGGGTCTGGCAAGGTGTGGATTTTTAACGCTCAGACTGATAAAGGGGGATCCTGGGTTCAAAGGGTTAAAACAAACAACAATGTTTAGTTTAGTTTTAATTCAGTGCTATTTTTAGAAAGTCTTAAGATGTTGAGACTTCCAAAGCAGAAAGTAGATGCATTTTAAATAAAAGTGTAGTTTATTCTGCTATATTTAAAAAAAAAATCAGCTGAATTTAATATTTCATTAAAGTAAAATTAAATTTTACCAAAAATCATTTCTATACATTTTCTGTCTGTAACTGTAACTACTATAGGAACTTTAGTAGATCATCTATTTTATCGTCTCCAAACAAAGATCTTAGAATGAATTTATTATTATTTGCTGAAGTAATTAAATAAAAAAAATTAATAGGTTATATAATAAATGCTGGCAACTTAATTTAGCATAAATGATTTATATATGCTGAGGTATTAACTCATTTGCTGCAGAATTTTTTTTTTCTAAAAATTGTACATTTTTTTCTAAGAGCGGAAAAAGAGTGAGAGGTTGGGTTTATTAAAAATTTAAAAAAATATTCTTTGGTTTATTAGCTTAAACTTGGTATCAAATGAAAGTTAATTGAAAGGACTATTTGCTTGTACACTTCTTTCTTCACTTTAAATAAAATAAGTTACAGAAAAGAACCATAAAATGTGAACATATTTTATGCTAAACCATTTTCCCCAAAAACCCTATGATGTACGCATACCTCATCTTCACTTCTATAGCTAAAATCCTCTAAAACTATTACTATGGGAATCATGCAATGCATCTAAATATAAATAATTTTCACTATCAAAAGAAATAGTATAAAACAATTCCAAAGCTTTTTTAACTGTTAATTGTCTAGGAAACTTACCTACTAGGGCCGAGAGTAGCCATAGCAACAGTAGAAAAAAAACTAGAAAAAAATCGTCAAATAATGCTTCAAATGATAACAAATAAGCCTTGGTTTTGCTTATAAACAATGAAGTACCACTCTTCAATGTAAAAGTCTTATTTAAAAATAGCTAGTAAAATGTTTAAGCAAGAAATAGTAAAGAAACAAACATGATATTGAAACAACGCACAGCGCGTTGGTCTGTGCTTTTGAGAACGGCGGAACAACGCAATGTGAATTGTTCCGCATCGAAAGAATTAATCATTCTACATGTGTTATCATTTTATCAAACCAGAAAACAGAGCAGACTTATGCTCCTAAAATTTTTCCTTGATTGAAATAGACAAACATTATTTTAGAAGCAAAAGAAAAATGCATACACTCCACCATATTCCATGATCATGTGAAGATGAGAAAGTACTATCCAAAGTGAATGCTTGGTTCACGTAGGCTTGACGTCTTTTCTTATCTCCCTCTGGATCAGGGACAAAGTCTTTCACATAAGTTACCTTCTGTCTGTGCTTGACCAAGGCTGGTCCCCAGTACTCATTAGGGATGCTCTGTAATCTCAGTTTCTGTTTTTGTAGAAGATTTTTAAAGAATTTGAATGCAGCAGGATATTAATTTACATAGGAAATAAAACACAAGATGCTTATAAAAAGTCATAAAATATATCATATAGTAGATAATGGTTAAATTTTATTGTGAAATGTTTAAAGATTTGTAGAATTTAGAAAGAAACTAATTATTATTTGAAAAATCTAATTTTTAAAAAAAAATTTTTTTTTTAAAGTCTCCAAAGCATAAGCTATTTTACCGGGGAGTGTATTTATTGTTCACTTGTTTTTGTTTAGCACTGAAGAAGGCCTTTGGAAGACACTTCTGTTGTTCGGTTTTGTCTTTTTGTGCTACTTATTTCATTTTCTCTTAATGAATTATTTACATTTGGTTCATAATTAATATTAAAAATAATAAAGTTAATTTTATTCCTTTAACTGTCTGCCTGGTATGACTTCCTTATTGAATCTTCAACTTATGACATAGATATCTTTTACAGGTTTGTTACAATTTAAAATAAAATAAATGTTTACCTCTAAAATGGATTTCCCTTCATCTTCAAGTATTACTTTGTACAAGGCACATGCAGGTATCCAGACTAAAGAAGCTAGCACCATCAACCATCCAATTACTTCCCCAGTGGGGGGATACGTGTAGCTTCCATAATTCGTTGATTTGTAATCAATACAAGCAAACAAAAATATAATCTGTAAATATAAACACTTTTTAGCCATGACCTGATCACTCATGACTTAAGGAACAATCTAACAAATATTGACCATAGACAACAATGTGCCAAAGTCAAGTTTTAAAATACTAATTTTTATATCTTGTATAGCATGTTTGTAGGAACTCAGGTTTTTCTGAATGGATAACTGCTTTTAAATTCAGCGTATCAAAGGCGTGGACATTATTTAAAGATAAAAAATGCAAATTCCAATTATAAAGGGGTTGGATAAAAATGTTTATCACAAATCTAAGAGGCTGTTAGCAGTTTGGTAAATTACTTTATACATTTTCATGATGGCATTTAAAGTAACTAAAGAAACATCAAATATATATTTACCAATATGACTAATGGTGAGATGCACATCCAGCAAATTTTCCACCACAGTGATGGCTCATATCCAAGCATTAATTTCATATCTTGGAGGAAGCGGTCACAACCTGATTTTTAAAAAAAAACTTTTTTTTCAAACTCAATTTATTGTTGGTTTAACAGCTGGTTTAAGCCCATTTTATAAATGGATTTTCTTTATTTAAAAAAAAATCAATAAAAAAAATCAAATGTTTATAGAATTCATTTAATAATACTTCAGCTACACTTTCATACTTCATTGTCACTGGTTAGGTGACCCTTTTTTTCAAATTTAAAATCATTACTCTGCCATAAATGTACAAAAAAGAAAACAATTATTTGTGGTTTTACAGAGAACTTGTGAGACTGTGAATGTGAACCTTTCTGGTGAAATAAATATTATCCAGATGCTGATTTGTATGAATCAAAATTTAAAAATTGTCTTATTTATTTATGCTGGTTTTAATAAATGAGTAATTTTTTTCTATTTTGTATTCTTAAACTGTACTGGTTAAAAATCAAGACTACCAGGACCAATGTCCAAAACTCAGTACTTGTTAAAATAATACAAATGGTCATCTTACACTTGGGTCATAAAATTAACACACCAGAATTCATTAGAGCGCAATACAAATGGTTGCCTTACACACAGTGCATCTAATTAACACAACAGATTCCATTAGTGTAAAAAGGAAAACTCTAATGACTAAAGTGGCAATAAAATATCTTTAGAAGCTATGTGCCTTGGGTATAGCACCTGATAAAGGTGTGAATTTCAGGTGAAAGGCCATAATTTCACTTTGTATTTTTGTATTTATTGAAGTTAGTAGTGAAAATAGCACCATAATACTTTGTCCATTCCTGCTGTAAACATGGACAATAAGTGAATAGCAATCTTTCTATTCAGTAAAAATAACAACCCATAAAAACAAGTAAGTCAGACATTACCTTACCATAAATATATGAAAGACCCAAGACTTCTGTGAGCCCAATGATCAGAAGTGACCAGGAAGAAGAAAAAGTGTCCATTAAATTGAGCATGTAGATTCCACCCTACAGGTATTGCAAACAAATAAAAAATAATAAAATTTTGACTTAAATTTCTAGGTGGCATGTTAATACAGGGTGGCCCCAAAAAAGTGGGAACATCTCATAGCAAAGGGTTATTTACTATAATTGAATGTATATAATGTTTTGTCAATTATTCAATTATGGCAACCGGAAATTGTCATGATAATGACATCATATAGTTATATAGGTACATACCCGTAATTAAATCAGTAAATGTACACAGTTAACAAATGATGATGGAATTATATTACATTGTAAGAGATGTAATCACTTTTTCTGGGCACCCTGTATATCAGAAAGTGTGCATTCCAAGATCCAGTTAAGTTTGAAAGAAAGAAATATCTGGTAAAAAATAGTTAACTATTGTAAATACTATTGTATACTATTAGTATACATTGAACTATGTTAAGATTGTAAAGTATTTATTAATTATACATTTCAAAATCGTAAAATATGGAAGACTTTGGATCTGTACATAAAATAGCTTAAATATACAGATTTCTATGCTATCTGTATATTTAACACATTACTTTTTCTTAAGCTTTTGAACACCACATATTTATTGCTGCTTCTAGCTATGAACAATAATTTCAGACTTGGAATTACAAATTCAACTTACATTTGTTGTCAGAGGAAGACCCAAGAAAAAAAATACAATGCAGATAACAAGTATTAAAATTGTTTTCTGCTGTCTGCATCTAGGCCATTGGTCTGTTATGCTGGTCAATATTGTAGCCACCAATGCAAACTATGGATTAAAAGATTTAAATCAGTGAACATAGAATGCTCACCATTTAATAGATCCATAAATTAGGATGAATAAATGTGAGGTGTACTTTTTTCTTTCAAATTTCAAAATCTAATTTCTCACAAGGGTTGTTACTGTTACCCCGTACCAATGGGGATGTAAAGAAGAATGACTGGTGATTTTTTTAACTTATGTAAGTGACTACCCCCCTAACTATATTCTTACCCGACTATCCATTTCTAGCATGATCAAAATAATGAAGAATAAAATTGACCATAATGGAGGAAGAGGGAACTTGTTCACAGCCTCAGAATACACAATGAATGTCAGACCTGGACCTTAATAGAATGGATACAAAATTAATAGTTATAGTATGGATATCACTCTAAAAAAATAATTACTAGCTAAAATATTTATTATCTTTGATTTATGAAGTTATGCTAATAATTATTAGCATTAATTTAAGGATATTTTCAAATTCAAATGATTTTTAAAATAAATGACCAGAATTAAAATCAATATTTCTGATTACTTCCCTTCTGTGTACAAAAGTTTTTAAAAAAAAAATTAATAATTACTAGCTAAAATATTTATTATCTTTGATTTATGAAGTTATGCTAATAATTATTAGCATTAATTTAAGGATATTTTCAAATTCAAATGATTTTTAAAATAAATGACCAGAATTAAAATAAATATTTCTGATTACTTCCCTTCTGTGTACAAAATTTTTTAAAAAAAAAAGAACATTTATTACTTCCCTTCTGTGAATAATGATGAACGGAAAAAAAAAAAGAACAAAATATAACTCATTCTGATTCATGTTATAAATGACATGAGTTTATTTTAACACTGAAATATCTAAATTTTATTTTGAGGTAGCAATAAATTTAATGTAGGCCTACCATATTAAAAAACAACAAAAAAACACTATTTTCTTCTATTAATCACATATATAATAAACTATTTTATTTACACTTTGTCTCTTATTTTTTAATCTGCAAGTTATCTGCAGTTATTATTGACAATGATAACAACATATATATTATGACACCCAGCATTTTTCTGTTATAATGTACTCTACCTTGAGTGACGGCACTGCTGACATCCACCTGTAACCCAGCTGCCATGTGCCCCAGATAAGAGAAGATAATGAGCCCACCGATAAGGCTGACTAAGGTATTCCCAGCGCTCATTGTTAGGGTGTCACTGTCAGATTAGGAATAAAAATTGAAAAAAGTTTTAAAAGATCTCCATTACAAAAGAAAATAATCTTTTAAAACCTAAAGGCACAATATTATCTAGCCTTTAAAAAAAAGAATATAAAAATAGTAACATGCCCAGCTAGTTATATTATAGGGATGATTCTAAAACTGAAATTCTTAATCTGTTTTGACCTTCATGGGCACATTTGGAGAGCATTTAAAGCCTAATGAATACAATGTTTTTAACCACCCAAGTTGAAATATATCCATTGTCCCCAGGTTAAAAAGCCTTGTTCTAATTGTACAGTAGAATCACAAACAATTAGATTTGTAAATCTGCCAAAACATTTTTATTTTATAAAATAAGTTATGATTTAAAGTATGCATGATTAAAGTTAAGCATTCAGTGCAACTGACAATAAAGTATAATAGTAAAAGGCATCAATTTTAGGAACACCAGGCAACAATGATGTTGAAAGATATATTTTTCTTCACTGGATTAAAAAATTTGCGACTGTACACCACTTAATGAAAGACAACAAAAATAAAGTTAAATTTCAACCTATTGCATTTTCAAACAAGTTCAGAAAAATATTTATAGAAAATATCAAAACTGCTGGAAAGAAACAAATAGTAGAAGGCATGGTTACTCTGAAGAAAAAATGCACTCTTTATTTAATTACAAAAAAAAGTCCAGTCTAGTCTCAGCCTAGATTGAGCAGTAAATATCAGAAGGCCCTTATAGTCTTAAGAGCAGTTGTTCATAACCTTTTGCAGCAGCGCCGCACCCCCTCTCAAATTCAAAACATTCCCCCCACCATATGAAAACTAATTTACTAAAGTAAATAAATATTTACCTTGCTAAAAACAACTGACTTTAAAAAAAACAACTAGCAATGACTACAAATAAAAAAGCCCCCCCCCAAACTTGATTTAAAAAAAAAATTAATATGATTATAATTCAGTTATGGTAGTTTTTCTTCTTTATAAATCTGCAGCATCATGCAAATAAACCGATTTTTAAAAAAAGCTGCAATAAATAGTCATGGCAACAGGTAACGATTTCTGGGTCTTTCCACAGCCCCTGGCACTTAATCCCCTGCTTTAGAGCAAATAGATTCAGATGGTATTGGTGTATGAATAAAGTTAACTGCATTGTAATTAACTAACTATAAAAGGGTTGGACTGTGATAAAGCTTTTAAGTAGACTTATGAGACACAAACAATTTGTGCAAAGAAAATAAGATATGTTAAGCTTCAATTATTATAATACAAAATTAAATGTTACGGCAAATGCCTCCTTCATTACAATAAAAAATATTCATAAAAGTATACATTAAATTTACATAATATATATCATATGTATACCTAAAAATTTGTGTAATCATAATTAAAGCTTAACATGTATTGTTTTATTTACACAAATTATTTGTGAGTCACTAATCACTGACTTGTATGGTTATCTATAACATCTTTATGGTTTCTTAAATAAGTAATTTCTAATTCCATTGAATTATCATATTTAATTTTGTACCTGAAATAAATACAGCATCAGTTTAAGCATGACGTCAAGTGAAATTAGTAAATATGAATTGAGCCATACCGGAGGGTATTGCTTTTAAATCTCTTGTAGCTTGCTAGAGTCACAAGGCCACCCCAGCATGGACCCAGAGAATAAAAAATCTGATTAGCTGCATCCCGCCAAACCTTCAGTTGGATAAACAAAATCAAATACAATCAAGGTTAACATGACAACAATATTATTAACAGAAACAAGAGGTAAATGTGTAGAGTTTTGGCAAGGGTGGTCAACTAATAAAATGATAACATTCATTTTTAACTTCTGAAGATTGTAGATGTTATTTAGGCCAGTTTAGTGCATTTTAGGGTATTTATCCTAAATATCAAAGAAGTGTTAGAATTTGAGGCAATGGAAATCACATTGTGAGAAGTTATAATTAAAAATGTTAAGGTATTTAACTACAATATCCATTATTTAACTACAATATCTATTCTCAGGTTCATATCATGATTTATCTAATTCAATGATTTTTTCTATTTAGTGATTCCATAGTTATCTGCTTAGTATTATATTTAAAAATTCAGAACGCAGAAATAAAAAAAAAGGATGAAATAATGAGATGTTGCTCAAGGAATCTAAAAAAATAAATAAAATAACATAACTAATAATTGTATCAGACCATCTAATGTGTTCCAGCCAGTCTTTCTAAGACACATGTCTTGAGAAAAAATTGAGATTTTTAACATATATATATTTATAACTCACTGTCCCTTGACTGTAAATCCTAGAGACATTTAAATTAAACTTTAATTAATTTATATTGCAATTATATATAACTACAAGGTCATGTAGTCACCTGATCACTATATAATGGAGGCACTATCTACAAGGTCATTACAAGATCACTATTTTATGGAAAGTTAAAACCATTGAAAAAAAAAATCTTCACCCACCTGAGAAGTGGTAAATACTTGAAGATCAGGAACTAAATAAAATAATATCCCATCACTGGCAGAATCTAAGGTGAGACCACGTACAAAAAAGATGCTAAGAACCAGATAAGGCAGCAGAGCGGTCACATAAAGTACCTAGAGATGCAAGCGGTGAAGGAAATCAGTTTAAAAAAAAAATGTTCAGTTATTTTATGTAGCTCATCTTTTATTGTAACTCTAAGTTATTTAAACTTTATTTAAAAATAAAGTGTATCGATGACAAGTAAAATTGGTTGAGAGGAAATGCATTGGGAAGGGTAGGATGAAAGAACATTGGTTCAGAAGAAGGGAAAATGGCAAGGTGGACTGAGCATTCAGTGGGAAAAGATTGGATGAAGGATAAAAAGATGTTGAGAGGGGTAGGGATGGCTTGCTGTGGAGTTGGTGGGGAGTGTAAGAGGGTAGGGTGGGGAGTGTAAGAGGGTAGGGTGAGGACTAGAGGCCAGGTGAGATGAGA
This sequence comes from Lymnaea stagnalis, assembly GCA_964033795.1. Taxonomy (NCBI): domain Eukaryota; kingdom Metazoa; phylum Mollusca; class Gastropoda; family Lymnaeidae; genus Lymnaea; species Lymnaea stagnalis. The sequence goes on along the minus strand of CAXITT010000003.1, from coordinate 1,910,995 downwards.
GGTTAAAATGTCCAAAATGAAGGGGGTTAATATCTTACTTTTCCAGTGGATCTGAATCCCTTTAGAAGACACAGAAAGGTGATTACCCAGGCAAGGAGAAGACTTAGAGCAAGGGGCCATCTTGGAGTGCCAGGTTGGAATAAACCACTGCTTGTGGTCAAAATATTGTTCCTGAAAAAATATGAACCTTATCATATGATTCCTTACCTTTCCAATAAGGCATCACTGCCTATATTTTCTGAAAAATCTTTAACTAAGAATTGGCTTTATCAGTATGTCAAAAAAAAAACTAAAGACATTCATTCTTAAAACAGATCTATATCTGGTAAATTTTGGCTCAAGTTTATACACATTTTTAAAATGAAATAACCAAAAAATAAACTGAAGAAAAGCAATGAGCAAAAATGTAATAACTTTTAAATGATCACAGATCTTGCAGATCTTTTAAATTCAATTAAATCTATTTGTGATTTTAAAGTAAAGAAAGTTATTTTTAAAATATAGCAACATGTCACTCACGTCCAGTACTCCTCTGCTGGTGTTATGAGTTTTTGGCCCGATGTAACATGTAAGAGAGAGGCATTCCATATTCCAGTGAATTTTTCAGCTTTATAGCATGTTCCATTCATCATTTTGATTAGACCCTCTGCACACGTAACAACTGGCCATTTCTGGCTACAACCTGTTGAAACAGACTTGGTCATGTGAATCAGAACATTAATACATTGTTGAATTTTGGAAGTCAGATTAATTAGCACATACGACAAGTAGATTTCAGACAATAGTTAAGGCCCGACAGTTAACCTCTCTAGGGCATATGAACCGTATAGATGTGAAAGATTAGTTCATAACTGCCCTTACTACCTGCATTTCAAAGAGAAACTTGTAAGTATGAGAACTCGATTAAATCAGTGACTAAGTTTTAAAAATGAAGAAAGAACATACAAATAATGTAGAATAAATTTATAGCCATTGGTTGTGAGGCCCACCATATTAAAAGTGGCTTCTGAATTCTGGCATGAGGTGATTAAAACATCATTTTCCTACATGATAACAACAATATGGACCCCCCTCCCCATGAAATACCAGAGATAGTGTGTTAGTGACCTTAAATTATATAAAACAGTTCTTACCATCTGTGTTCCAGTCAGGGTTGTTGCAGTCAGACCAGGGCAATTTTCCGGTGAAGGAGGCAAAGAGGTAGTACTGGGCCCAGGCAACGACAACATGGTAGTAAATGCCGATTAAAATGGACACCACGATCATGGCTACTCCAACACCTGCAAAATGTATCATTATATTATAATTACTTTAATGGGATTAGTTGCTCTACTTAGTAAACATTTTAATTCTACTTTTGGCCATAACCACAAACATGTGATATGTTGATCACTGACTATGGGGGCCAGGTGTGTTGAAGTTCATCTGTTCAATCACATGCCTGGTAAAATTAGTCAGTATTTTATAAGTATTTATCACAAATTCTGACTAAGTAACAGTAATAAAAGATAAGTTGTTTTACAAATCACATTCACATTTGAATCTTTCGTGATCATTAATCACTTTTAATAACTATGACATCATTTGTGATAAACATTAATAAAAATTGATTTCCTCAAATTAGTTTTTATGTTGTAGTTTTTATTTTCATTAGGAACATTCTTATAGTTGTCCACTAGATTAAATGACCATGTAATAAATCACCATTTTGTGTCCAGTAGATCAAATGACCCGTGTGCTCACCTTTAAACAGAGGTGCAAAGTCCCAACATTTAGCAGGTCCCTTGCTACAGAACTGGCCAAGAGAAGCCTCTAGGTAAACGATGGGGAAACCCATCAAGACAAGCAGCAGAATATACGAGATCAAGAAGGAGCCACCGCCATTTCTATACAAAGCAAAATACAAACAAGGTATTAGTTATCTTAACTTGAATAAGATTGCCCCATATACTGGTTATCCAACGCTTTGTGTTATAGCTTGTTCATGTTACTACTGTTTTAACTGCAACAACTAAATTCTTGTGGAAAAATTACTCTCTTTTCTGAGAAACTTCTGTTTCTTCTTAACCTTTAATGCTTCTAAACTGACCAAACCGACAGTAATTAAAATGGCTGACCGTCCAGCCACTGAAATAAAATAATGTAACAGGGTGACATTCAAGGTTCAAACTGGGTAAAATCTTCAGTAATGGCAGCAGACCTGTAACAGAGATGTGGAAACCTCCAGATGTTCCCCAGACCACAAGACTGACCCATCATGTAGAGAATATATTCCATTCTTTCACTGCAGCCTCCCCTGTCCTCTCCCCCACAGCCCAGCTCCTGTAGTTGTGATGAGTCATCACTGTTGATCTGGGAATCAAGATTTTCAGTTAGTATCTGTTGTTACTTATAAACACAAGCCATGAACTCCTGTATATTCATCTGATAGATGATTATACAGGTGTGACCTCCTGGTGACTGTAAAAAAAGCGAAAATTATAATGGTATGGCCACGTGACAAAAAAACAAGGGCTCACCAAAGAAATCATGCAGGGCACAACGAGAGGAGGGAGAAGAAGGGGAAGACAGAGAAAAGGATGGGAAGACAACATCCAAGAGTGGACGGGACCAAAGCTATAGGCGATGCTGTACGAAGTGCAGAAAACAGAGAGGAATGGAGAATAGTTTTCATGTCATCTGTGGCGCCCCAACGGTCCAAGGACTAATGGACATAATGATGATAATCATCTGATAGGCATATAATCATCTTACAGGCAAATGATCATCTGACAGGCATATAATCATCTGAGAGGCATATAATATAATTATCTGACAGGCATATAACCATCTGTCAGGCCTATAATTATCTGACAGGCCTATAATTATTATCTAACAGGCATATAATTATCTGACAGGCCTATAATTATTATCTAACAGGCATATAATTATCTGACAGGCCTATAATCGCCTGGCAGGTCTGCTAGGCCCACGTCCCGCAGCTAAGACGTAAAATAAAGCAAGGCCAAACAAATGGTTTAATGAAACACTAAATAAGTCTATGTCGTCTACGTCATCTATGTCTCTAAGTGGTCTATGTCGTCTACGTCATCTATGTCTCTAAGTGGTCTATGTCGTCTACGTCATCTATGTCTCTAAGTGGTCTATGTCGTCTACGTCATCTATGTCTCTAAGTGGTCTATGTCGCCTACGTCATCTATGTCTCTAAGTGGTCTATGCCGTCTACGTCATCTATGTCTCTAAGTGGTCTATGTCGTCTACGTTATCTATGTCTCTAAGTGGTCTATGTCGTCTACGTCATCTATGTCTCTAAGTGGTCTATGTCATCTACGTCATCTATGTCTCTAAGTGGTCTATGTCGTCTGCGTCATCTATGTCTCTAAGTGGTCTATGTCGTCTATGTGGTCTATGTTTTAAAAGGGAGATGTCTTGAATATGATTATGATGATGGTGCTCACTTAATAGTCATATTTCATTGTGAATGCCGTTGTTGGTCAATCAGATTAGTTGATTCAAATCTATTTCATTTTGAATGCCGTTGTTGGTCAATCAGATTAGTTGATTCAAATCTATTTCATTGTGAATGCCGTTGTTGGTCAATCAGATTAGTTGATTCAAATCTATTTCATTGTGAATGCCGTTGTTGGTCAATCAGATTAGTTGATTTAAATTAATTAGTGCGAAATGTTTCACATGCAGAAATCTTGGTCATAGATTATATGGGACAGAGGAAATGTTTTTTTACATGCTACAGCTATGACTTTTGGTATCCAGGGGCGTAGAAAGGTGGGGTGCGGCAGGGTTGGTTCACCCGAGAGGAACTTTTTCCTTTTATATTAATGAAGAGGGGGCATTTTCAGCCAACTGCATATTTTTTTCTTGGAAGGGGGCGGCGTTAAGCATGGCCCACCCCGGGCATGGCGGCACTAGACCTAGCTACGTCACTGTGTCAACTGACTATTTTTAAAAGTAGGCACTGTTTTGGATGAAAACTATCCAATGCAATAGAAGAATGTCTCAATAGATTTTTTTAATAAAACAGAATAATTGCTATAAATGTTGAAAAAGGAGATACTGAAATACCAAAGTTACTAAGACAAAAAACAGATAATGACACAATTTGCCAAACTTCTGAAGCCCAATACTTACAGAGTTTCGTGGTGACCTCACAGAAGACGGTGATTTCCCATCCAGCCAATCAGAGACCAGGTCTGTCTCGCTGATCGTGTAAGCTAACGACGAGTTACTGAAAACTGTGGATATGTCACTTTCACTGTCATCCATAGCTGGCTAATTTGTTTTTTTTAGAAGTTTCGTTTGGTGGCCATTAAAAAAAAAATTGGAAATGAACTTTGACCTGTGTGCATGAACGTTGTCCTGTGTGCATGCTACGATGATCTGATTCAGATGCCATGATGATCTGATACAAGTGGCGCAATGATCTGATACAGTTTCCTTATAGAGTACATTGGTCATTCAACATTGGGTGAAGAGATTCAGTTCGATCGGGAGTAGCGAGCCCTCTGGAGAAACGAAACAAACAGAATACATTTAATAAAAATAGTTTCACATTTATTTTGATAAAATGTTCCGACGCTTGAAAGTATTGCCCGAAACGCTCCATAAAATAGTATAACGACCAAGCTCTGGTACTTAGTAAACACTGTAAACAGTAAAAAGCTTATGAAAAACAAACGTAAATAATCCATGTACGCAGCTGGCGTAGCAAGGGTGAGTGCCACCCGGGGCAGGCCACGATTTTAGCCTCCGCCTTCCACGAACCCACCCCCCACCCCCCCCCACCC